>OMLC01000667.1:295-10338 GCA_900302585.1 Regalecus glesne
TAGACAGACGAGATAGATAGACAGACAGACAGACAGACGAGATAGATATATAGATAGATATATAGATAGATAGATAGATAGATAGATAGATAGATAGATAGATAGATAGATAGATAGATAGATAGATAGATAGATAAGACTTACCTTCACATGTGTGTGGTGGGTGTTTTAGAGGAGCTCGGTGGTCCAGCATTCCCGCACATGCGCATCTCTGGTCAACAGGACTCGTTCTGTTTGTACACAACGTGGCTGCTACAGAGCAGAACTCTGCCCATATGTCCACCACACAGCGGCTCCATACAAACACTTAAGATGAACGATAGCAACACGGTTAAAAATGGTCGTTTCTGGTTCACAAAGGACTTCTCTGCTAAGCAAGTTTTATCTTATACATAGAGACATCGTCCCCACACAGCCACCACAGGAAGCGCCATTTTGCGTACGTCATTTGGACTACTCGTCACTTCCGGATCCGAGTCCAGTGTGGATACAATCTGCGCATGCACCAAAGTGATACGACACCATTGACGGGCGAATGGGGCGACCAAAAGAATTGGACCGTTATCTAGAATAAAAGAAAGAATTTCTCTGGGTTTTACAGCTTTGGAAAAAAATAGGATCATGGAAACACATGAATAAAATAAATACATATGTATATGAAACATAGATTTCGTGTGTTTTAGACATTTAAACGTGGAAATCTTAACGGGAATGTATTACACGCATTTCTCCAACAACCCACAAGAGAACGATATCGTCAACAGTTTCTTCATAGCTCAATCGAGAAGAGTTATTTCGTTGTAAACTAGACATGAATTTTGTCCATATGAATCCAGGTATATTTCAGATCAGTTGGCCAGTGGTCTGACTGAGCTTGAACTTGTGAGGACACATGGGCACAGACATTCATTCTCACTTCTCTGGTCTCTTCATACTCTTCCACCCTTATGAAACCCAGTCAGACACCACTGACCAGCGTCTCGGAAGTGAGTTTCCGGTCTTCTGCTGAACTGGTTCAAAATAAAGACCTGAAACCAGGGAAGGAGACGGTCACTGGTGAAGACAGCAGCTGACCTGGACGGCGACATCAAGACGTCCTCTTCTGGAGACGACCATCTCCCCTCGATGGCTGACCATGGATGGATGCTGTGCGTTAGCATCTTCCGGCCACGTGTTGTGCTGTGTCGTGCAAACATCATATTTGTTCACCATTTGTGATTTTATTTCAGGTTCCACCGTGAATTTCAAATCAAAGTGTGAACATTTCGCCCTAAGCCTCTTTTATATTCTATTCATGGTGGTTTGTGATATTAAAAGAAATGACTTGTGACTATGCATACATATTCATCCTGATTCCAGAAGCTTTGATAGCTCAGTGGTCAGAGTGTTCGATTCTGGAATTGACCAGCCAAAGGCACCAGGTTCGAGACCACCACGGGGCGTCAGGTAGGGTGCCTACCCTCAATCCACTCATAGCCCCGAAGACACACGAATTGGGAACATATCGTGACTTACCTCTTTATTCACTCGTACATGAAACAAGCTCCAATTTATTTGTCCCCGCCGTTTGTTCTATTTTAGATTCACTTTATTTATCCTTCTGATTTTCCCGTGGTAGGAAAAGTCTTGATACACGCTTAATAATCCAGGTAAGAGAATCAGATACATACTCACACACACAGTCGCCATATCAGCGTCCAGTTAGAAATAACACACGGCGTGGGGAGAAGCCTAGAAATAAAAATACAAACATGGTTTCATACCGCCACCGTGTGTCCAGAGCCTGTAATGACAACAACGTTGCTTTGTTCGTTGATTCCTCAACACGCTCGTTTATTTTGAATCTCTTTTCATACAAAAGTCACACATTTATGGGCTGAATTGAGTCTGTTTGGTCCGGTGTTTTGTATCGATTAAGATCCACGATGAAGCCTGTCGGGGCAAACAGCCACCACCCAGACAGACAGGAGGGGATGACGTCGTCGATCACAGATACAAGGAGGTGCGTCCTCGGTGCGTCCACAGCCTGCTTACCGATACCGGCTGACTGTTGAACGACAAACACACCGCCAAGTTCACCCCCATCCGGCCAAACGAGAGCGATGACCACCGGTCAGTCATGGGGGGCTGTGATTAACCCCCTGAAGAGAGCAGCCGTGCGGCACACAGAGAATCTGCAGGCATCCTTCTGAGTGGCGGAGGAGAGACCTGGAGACAGCACAGGCTGGTCTCTGCACTACATACGTGTAGAGAGAGGCTCAGGACTGACTTCACATGAATGAGAGCCCCCGTTTAACTGGGATTTTTGCTTTGGGCACGAACGCATCGAACTCACAATGAAGTAGACGACGTTTCTTTGACCTCCATCAGGATGAGCAGCAGCAGTGTAAGTCTAAAACCACTCCACATGCAGAAAATGCCTGTCTCTATTCGTGAATGTGGTTTGCAGATCGGTTTTGCCTCTGGGAACCTGATCAGACCCGGATCAGACTTCCCTGCTGACCTCCAGCCTGCAGCATCGGGTTACGTTAGCTCGTTTCGCTGTATCTCATCACATGGTGCATCGATATGGTGTGGAGACTGCAGGGATTCACCCTCCGGGATCCTGCATGGATGCTGTTGCTGATGCTGAGGCGTGGCAGCAGATAACAGCACATCAGTGGGAGAGAGTTGCACCGATGTGCTCCAGATAATCTGTGGTTTGGGCTGAAGTCGAACGGAGTTATTCTATTGCACTAAACTGAGCAGCATCACAATATACAGAAACAATCACAACAACATTTACTGTTTCACTGAAGATGTGAGTGTGTGCGTGTGTGTGTGTGTGTGTGTTAGAGGCGAGAGAGGGAGCAAAGGAGGAAACTGCAGCACTTTCTGACTGACCTGGCCTTACTGGGATCGCTGCAGGTGAGCTCTTGAAACATGCATTCACTCAACCCTGATTTGCCTAAAGATGGAGGAGGATTCTCAGATCCACGTCTCCATAGCTCTCCTCTGTGAGGACTAGTCCTGGAGTGGGCAGGTTTTAGTCCAGTGTTCAGAGTGACCTTACTGACTCCATCATCTGCACAACAGCTCAATAAGTACCAGAGGAGATGAAATGAGGATACACCCACCTGTCATGTGTCTCTCTCTGCAGGGGTTTAAGTATTTCCAGCCATGGCTGCGAGGGAAGGAGGAACTGCTGCTCACGGTCGTCAACGAGGATCTGGTTGGTAGTTTGTAAAGAAAAGACAACTAAAGAATTTCCAAAGGACACACTGAATGTGATGAACAGTGAGGAAAGAGGAATCTGTGTGTGTGTGTGTGTGTGTGTGTGTCTGTTTTAGTTTGAGCTTACTGATAAACACACGTTGCATGAATAAAAAAAACAAAGATTACAGCAGAATTTCAGAAAACTGTGACTGTTCATCCATCTAACCATCCATCCATCGTCAACCGCTTATCCGATGTGGGGACGCAGGGTAAGTGGAGCCCATCTCAGCGCTCATTGAGGGAAAGGAGGGGACACACCCTGGCCAGGTCTGCTGCTGCAGCTCCTCACTGCTCCTGTACAACACGATGGGTTAACAGGAGTTCAGTCTATGCATGTACAGTGACATAAACATAAAGCTTCTTCTACAGTTCCTCCGCTTTACGCTCACTTGTAAACTGGCCGATGGGTAGGAAGACATTTCATGTTGCACCTTTTGTTTCACCGAGACTCGAGTGATCCAACTCTTCAGCTAGCGCCACTGTTAGCTTTAAACCATGAAGCGTCTTCCCGAGCAGCTTACAAGCTGAAATCCGCGACCCTCCTCTCTTGATATATGTCGAGTTGTTCCATCTGGGCCGTGGAGTCATGTTACGTGGGACTAACATACATCTTGACCACTGGTGGAGACTCCACACAACGATGTTAGCGTGTTGTAACGGGTTAGGACGAGGACGGGTGCAGCGGCAAATACGTTCCTCCTGAAACAGGAAACAGGATTGAAAAGTAATGCCGGTGTGTTCATGACAGTCAATACGACTCTATAACAATGCTCCCATTTAACACAATGTAGTTTGTAATACATTAGCCTGTCTGTGTTAGCTTTGGTCCCGGGATCCATTCTTATAAGGGTGGGAACTGTTGACTGCTGAGCTGATGGGAACTCCAGTCACAATGGCTGCTCATTTGTAGTCCCAGAAAATCAGAGTCACCAGGTCTGTTTCTCTCTGCCTGCTGCATCCACCTACACCACAACACTGTCCTGCTGGGAGACTGATTGTCAGACCAACACCACCACTACATCTGGATCACCATGATTCTAATACATCTCTCTCTGCCTCTCTTTCTCTCTCCATCATCATCATCATCAGCAGCAGCAGCATCATATCTCATTAATGGCACATCAGTAGAATGATAATATGACCCTGACCCTCTATATCCCCCTGTCTCTGACACCCCCACACACACATACACTATAGGGTTGGCGCTCCCCAGGCTTCGAGGTGTCCCGGGCCTCCTCCTTCTCCTCCACCAGCACCTGTAACAGCAGCGACGTCTCCCCCAGCAGCAGCAACATCAGCATCGAGAGCCATGTGAGCTCTCCTTTCCCAGAGGAGCGGCTGGCCCAGCAAGGCCCCCAGACACACACACATGCCAGGCTCCAAGCCCAGGCTGCTGCCAGGTGAGGAGCCACAGCTGCTGGCTGGTGTGTGTGGACCTACGCTCACACAGCGCCAGTGCACGAGTTCCCCTGAGTGGCATGTTGCATGACATCCGGACATGTGCATGATGATGTGGATGTTGCAAGACGAGTGTGAGCGGTCATCGTGACAAGACAGAGGAGCTCCACCTCGTCAGCTGACCTACTTACAACCCGGGTCCCGTGGGAGGACTGTTTTCCTTTTCAGCCGAGAGGACAAACACACTCCCTCTCCCAAAGTCACTGGTTTGAACTGGTAAACGTGTGAGAGGCAGAAGCAAAGGACAAATATTCCTCCTTCCTCTGACAAACACTGCTGGCAGCCCTCCAGTGAGGTGATCAGCAGCTCCCAGGAGGCCAGTTTGCTCAGGCTGGCCAAATAAAGTCAAAGAAAACAAGAGCAGGCACACATATAAGCTAGACACAGACAGACAGACAGACAGACAGACAGACAGTCAGACAGACAGACAGACAGATAGAAAGGCTGACCTCCTTGTCTGTCTCTACCCAGGAGTCCCAGCAGTGAGGAGCATCTCCTCCCGGCATCTCCCAGTGAGAGAGAGATGGCTGTACCTGTAAGTATATCAAACTCAATGGTGGAATGGCGGCATAGCTCAGGAAGTAGGTTGGTGGTTCGATCCCCAGCAGAAAGTGTGTCGTGGTGAACACCATCACCCCCACAGCTCCAACCCACACCACGACAGCGTTTGAATGTATTCTCAATTATCCAATCACATTACAAACCACACCCTCATTCTCCTCTCACCAGGAAGTGAACTGCACTCTGTTCTTACTGGCTGGCTACGCCAAGTATGGGCGTCCCTACGCCTGGATACGGTCCAATCATGAGCGCCTGGTCAACATCGGGGGCACGGACTCGATGGTGAAGGACACGCCCATGAAGCTCAAGTCCATCACGGACTGGCAGACGCAGGGTAGGAACACAGCATGTATGCAACACGACGCCATGATGGTTCCAACACAGCATCCCAGATCTCAGGTCGTTCTCTACGCTGTACAGGGAAAAGAGGCAAAATCTCAACTAACTAAATCGTAGTAACGCCTGTCGCAGCCTCATTTATTAGTTTCTGCTTCCATTCTGTTCTGCTCTGTTCATCCTCTTGTGTCCTTCCAGGGATACGAGTGTGGGACGTGATCAGTGAGCTGGTGTGTTTGTGCACCATCCCCAGCCCGTCCAACCCTTTCTCTCTGGACATGCCCTACGTCAGGAGCCTGCCCTTCCCCGAACGCTTCCTCGTCACCGGGGCGCTGCTCAACTTCCTGGAGATGTACGTGGTTTACGGAAACAGGGACGAACTGCACTACGAGAAAGGTACGAGGCCTGTCATAAAGGCAGATGATGGGCACCGCTCACACGTTTTGACCTCTTCACCTGCGGCAGGAAGGACTGAGGGAATGTGATTCCAATGTTGACCAGCAGGTTGTGCTAATGAGCTATAGCAAAAAGAAGTCTCTCTCTCTCTCTCTCTCTTTCTCTCTCTCTCTCTCTCTCTCGCTCTCTCTCTCTCTCCTGATGTGTACTGTCGTAGTCATGGATACAGCATGTCCAGAAGTGAAGATATACTGGCTGATAGGTCACAAAGGGAGCGAGGGATGATCAGTGAGAGAAGGGATATACAGATTGAGGGTTAGGTGATGGATTCAGGGGTGAATGACTGGATGGAGAGAAAGTTGCCTTTGTGGATGGATGACTGATAAATGGATGGACAGATGGATCTCTTTTGGATGGTTGATATTGGGGAAGTTGGAAAGACAGTCTATCCATTTACATTACTTTGTTGTTAGCGTGGTCGATGAATGCACGCCTCATTTCAATTTTTTTCCATCTCCTCTGTGGCAGTGCTAGAAGAGGTCAAGCCCCTAAGGCGTCTGCATGTCCAGTCACTGCTGGAGATCCAATCCAGAAACTCTGTGGTGCAGCAGTCCATCCATCCACCACCTCCGGCCCCCACAAAGGATCACCCATTAGAAGGGGAGTCACCCTGATCAGTCCCGGGGGATGGAAGTGGTCATGTTGGTTCGCTCTTCAAGGACGACTTCTGGTCTCAGCCCTCTTGATAAAGACTGAAGCCGAGCCGGAGCTTACGGTCCCACACAGACAGTGTTCCGGAGTGGACTCGTGACAGTGAGCGTGGAGGGAATCTGTTGTTTTGTCAGGAAGCAGGTGTTTGTGGCTACGGTGGAATGTGTGGACAACTGAGCCGGTGATCCACTTCAGGAATCTGTTGTGTTGACTGTTGTGATCTGGCTTATCCCACTTTTTGGATTCTGCAGCACCGAGTCATCAGCATATCCACAGCATCCATCACTGAAGAGACTCTTCTCCAGCGTCTCAACAGTCATAACATGGCCTCTTCCATTTAGACACGCACACAAATAAACATGGCAGCATACCAGCACTCTGAACGTCTGTTTGAGCTGTGCCGCCATCTTACTCTTCATCTGGAGGTACCGGCCCCATAAATCAGAACATCTGAAAAGTGAAAATATGAAGAACCCTGGGAAGTTCATCATGTGACTGAGATTTAAAATCCCAGGACCCCTTTGAACCTCCTCTGCCTTTCACAAACACACATTAAGTTTTATGCCATGTGTTTGTTTTTTCAGGGCCAAATATAACCGTTTAGACATGCTCACCGAGACATGGACAGTTTGTACAATAGTGAAGTCTCATTTGTAAAGTGTCTCGTTTACCATAAACCCCTGCCAACAGAGTCCAAACCAGCAGCACGCCTGTACTTTCCGTCTCAGGGTTCAAAGGTGCGTTTGTGTGAGGAGGGAGGAAGCTATGCAAGCGGCCACATACACAGAGGATTATGTATAAAATGTTTATTAAACCATAAAATACATATTTAAATATATACATACGGACATGTTAAAATACGAACAGAGGCAGCACAGAGACCAATATGGAGATAAAAACGGTGCCGTTCGTAGTTTGAAATACACAAGTACAGTTTAAAATGACATCAGCTGAATAAAAAACAGGCACTTCTCCTGTAAGACAAGCTGAGTTTCCCGTCGGTCGCGATGTGTCGCTGAACACCCGAGCATCAAGGTGTAGCCCTAATCCTTCAGTCTCCCTCTGCGGATGGTTTGTAAACCGCAGGCGTCTTTAGCCGTGCCTTGACTGCAAGATATAAAGAGAGGTGAGGTGCCGCTGATGGCTTTGGTAATGTGCCCCCTTCATGGCCTGTACGGTCAGGGAGGGGGGGGAGTGGCCAAACATCAGCCTGTGTGTGCTGGTAGACACAACTAAATATGCAAAGTCACAGTAAGGGACGAAGTGAAGAAGGGAACATTGTGATGGGGAGGTTGGGGCATGGGGAAGAAATGAGATTGTGGATTTCCTCCTGTGTGAATGCAGGCGGATTGTAAGTGGCCCTACATGGGAATGGCAGTGCAGTTTTCTAGCCTAGTTCAGGGGTTTTTCACCACCAATGCAAATGATTTACCACAATGGCCATCACTGAACATACCAGTTGGTCTTCTACAGGATGTTCCTGTAGTGCTTTCTAAAAGATTTATGCTGCACGTGGGCACATGAATTGTGCACGGCTGTCAGGGCCCAAAACATGAATAAATAAAGAGTCTTGCAGCGGAGAGGCTGAGTCAAAGTCACAGAGGCTATGGACAAGTGGAGAACATGGTTTTTTAGAAAACAAAAAGAGAACTCGTGATTCAAGATCCATATAAACACCAAAAACAGGATCTTATGTCGACAGCCACCGGGAACTAACTGTGTGACACAATGTGCTTTGCCTAAATGGGTGGAGTGCTGGTGCTGCTGGGAGAGGAATGAAGTGATTCAGAAGACTTCTCAAAGTGACTTTTCTGTGTTCCTGTGCATTGCAAAACAACTCGGGTTAACTGGTGACCTACTCAACTGAAAATGGGGCAAAATGGGCAAGTTTTTGTCTCCGCCGCTCTTCCATGTGGTGCTTTTCTAAAATCCACCTGCCATGGCCCTGCAACCCTGAACACGCGACGGGGCCAGACAAACAAGTTCAGTTTTAGAGTACGCTCAAAAGAAGGTGGCATTCACGAGCCTGTTGGGAAAACACACCAAGCAAGGCGGCTGCTCACGCCCCAGAAAAACACACGTGACTTGTCAGTAATGTCAACAGGCTTCACAGAACCGGTATTCAAAGTCAGCTCGGTCATTGTCTGCCTCTAGTTTTGGCAGTGGTGGTTTTGTCTGGCATCGCAGCTGAAGTCACCTGCCTCGCCGACGGGACAAACGACTTGGTGTCTCAAAGGCTCGCCGTGCTGAAGAGCGCGGCCGGTGGGGTTTTGGGAGTTGACCCACAGCCAGTCACAATTGAAAGTCCACTCAAGAGGCGTGGACAAGCGGAACAATGGCAGCTGTCAGCAGCACCTCGCTCCACGGGCCGGATGCAGTGTGTTCTCATCCGGCATGAGTCAACAGCTGATGTCCTTAACTTTCAAAACCCTCAAGCCCACTGTTTACAGGAACAGCCTTTCAGAAAAACAAGCAAATTCTCATTCATCCCCACCCACGTCAACCCTTCTGTCCTCTCCTCCTCATCGTCCCTCCCTCCAGTGTTGTGGCGTCCTCTTCAGTTTAAAATCTGTTCTCGAGTGTAACGGGTCCTAATTCCAGCTGTCAGTGGAAGAGCCTCTTCTGGTGATGGTTCGGATAGGGCTGTGAGACATGGAGCCCCTCTTCTTCCAGCGGACTGAAAGACAGAAGGAACATGGCTTATGTTGGGTTTTG
Source organism: Regalecus glesne (assembly GCA_900302585.1). Taxonomy (NCBI): domain Eukaryota; kingdom Metazoa; phylum Chordata; class Actinopteri; order Lampriformes; family Regalecidae; genus Regalecus; species Regalecus glesne. The sequence goes on from OMLC01000667.1 coordinate 9,728, forward strand.
CTCCTCACAAAACAAGGCATACAAATGAAAGCACTGAAATGTTAAGTCTACGCTTTCAGATACCGTGAGCTGGTTTCCATCACCTTTAATGAGAGCATCCATTTCAAAGGTTCATTCTGGATTTTTCAACCCGGGTCTTATTCAAGATGGCTTAACAAATGTAGAATACTGATGTTTGTCCTGAAGCTAAAACTAAAGGTCCATTTTGACACGTCACCATCAGACCGCACGCTGTGGGCGTGGACACAGACTTAGATAGAGCTTGGGGGGGGATTAAGACTGGTGGCCCTTCCTGATACCCCTTAAACTATGTTTCTTTCAAGAGACTATGAGGTGAGCTTATTGAGCATGCATCAAGACATGAGGCGTTCAGCTTTTCCTCCTGAACGTTGTGCTCTCCTGTGGTCTAAGCAGTAGCTTCACTGAAGACCCACATGAGGCCATGTCTCATAAGCCTTGCCTCTCGCTGAGCTGATTTCTGGTTAACCTCTGGGAGGTGGTGCATGCTTTGTGGAGGAAGGGGAGCTGTAGCAGTGGTAAAAGACCATGTAATGTGTCTGCTTGTGGTGGTGTATTCTGTCCATATGCGGTAAATCTCTTTGGCACATTTC
>OMLC01000672.1:0-12074 GCA_900302585.1 Regalecus glesne
GGCCGGTGCTGCATCGGCCAACTGTTGTTGCAACAGCACAGGGAGGGAAGAGGTGCCGCTCCCTGGCGCCCCATCAAGACATGGCCGCCCCTTCCTGTTAAGGCACTGATGGCTACCAGATGGTGGCTGAAGAGAAAGGAGGAGGGCTTAATCGCTCTGTCTCCCTTTCTCACCCTGCCTCTTTTTGTCCTTTTTACCCCATGTAGGCTCTTATGTTCCTGTTATATCCTCTCACCGACTGTTCTCTCCCCATTTCTGCACGTTTTAAGTGATGCCCTAAAGCATCATCCTAATGTGTGATGCTTTGATATGCGAGATGCTGAAAGGGACATTTTGGCATCAGTATGGTGGATGTTATGTCAGTTTATAGAAGGAAAAGAATTTCAAATTTGCCCAAAATTGGATGATACAGTGCCAACGTTCCGGTCAGAGTCAAGTCCTGACTTGGTTCAGCCATCCCCTTCAATACCCAGCATTCATTGTCTGTGCTGTATTTGTTTGGCAGCATAGGGAAATTGTCGTTTGGGCTTTCTTGTGCTTTTCTGCTGTGACTTGGATGATAAAGATCATTATTTGGATGAAGGATCAGACACACAATGTATATATGCAGTTGGCACACCAGAAGGACTCCACCGTGTCAATAGATCCTTGTTTGTAATGTGCTTATTTCTTTTTTTCTTGCACAAATATGTGTTATGAGCATCAGTCATGTCTTCTTGTACATTTTTATGTTGACATTGGGAGTTTATTTTAAAGACTTGGCTGAAGGTTGTAGTTCTTGGCAAATTGTGTGGAGATTGCAGCAAACTGATATCTGCTGAGGCTCTCTGGAAATGGTCAGATGTCGGCGACCGCGCCGTGCGTCCGCTACTTCTGTATTTGAATCTGTTTGTCTTGTTTGCTTTGAGTTGTTCATATCTCTAAATGACAAGAGGTCAGGATTCAAGTCGACCTGTGTATTTCCGCTTTTACTCCGGTTTGGGTCGGAGGTTTTTGGGGGGTGATTGAGGAGTTATCCCTTTGGATAAACTTGCCGTCAAATCGGATGCCGAGGTCAGTTTTAAATGTCACGATTTGACCCCGTTTTGTGAGGTTGGACACGTAGTTTGGAGCTTGGTGGATTTAGGCCGGATGCCCTGCGGTGGGTTCAAACCCACATCTGACTCGTCAGTTCCCAAGGCACATGCTCCACCTCTGAGCTACCGCGGCCCCTCGTAACTTAAGACATATAAAACCACTCTTCACATTTTGATGGGTCTGATTAAGGCTTGCTATGCGCTTGATAGATGACCAGTCTGTCATGGGATCCCCTATCAAGGAAGACGAGATTTATCTTTCGCTGACACTTGATAATGACTTTTGGCTCGAAAACACGCGTGCCGTGTTAATACCTCGACCACACAGGCGTCCTTGTGGTGCAGAGAGTCTGGAGCCTCATTTTAAGAGGGTCTTTGGGTGCAGAGACCACCTCCCTTTTTTTCAACGGTTCTCAGCTACTGGTGTCTCTGTCAGCATCTTTTGGGGTAACTGGCGGACCCTTCGGGGCACACCAACAGGGATTTCCATGAGGTTTTCCTGAGGACTAATACTTCAATGCCCTGAAAAAATGGCAGCCTGAGTGTATTTATGGTTGCAGGGAAAAGCTACTGCTGCCTAATCTTGTGACCGAAACCTTCCAAACAGCTTCCTCTTTGTAGACTTAGTCAACTTACGCGAAGGCAAACCTCTCCATGATTGTGAAAGATCCCAGTAACAAAATGTTCATGAGTTCCAGAAAATAGTTGGTGGTGACAGGTACACGAAAGCCTGCAACATTCTTAGCAAAATAGAATTCCGAAGAAATGGTAAAATAGATAAATAAATAAATAAATAAGAAATCGAAGGTCCTGACGTTCATTTTTCATGAGCTAATTTGACGTCCTGGGTTGCCATGTGTCACTCTTCCCTCAGCCTGGTGTTGTCACATTCCCCTAGTGAAACGGAGCCCGTGGACGAGCTCTGCAAGACGTGGGGCTATGCCAGAGTTTCAAACGCAGCATTTGAGATCATAAATATGTGGCTGTGACCGTTATGATTTAGCACTAATGGTTCACCTGTCACTGCACACACAGAAAACACAGAGCTGGCACCGGTGCGAGGAGAGGTTGTGTGATTGGACCCCAAACCAGTGTATCCGGAGGCCCCTTAATTTAGCTCCATGCTAACCCCGAGGCTTCTCTCTCTCTCTGAGCTCTGTGCTTCGGTTGCACATGTGTGGATGTGTATGTTTGTCTCGGTCAGAGGAGGAGGGTTGGAAAGAGAGGGTTGTACAGCCTGTAGACCAGCTGTGAAATGCTGCTACCGGCCTGTGTAATTCCCCATGTCGCTGCGACTCAGTCCAGCCACAATAAAATGGCCATGGGTGTCTATAAACTTAATTCTGCTTTTATTTGGTGGAGAAATTCTCTTTACTGTTAATGGTTTTTTGTCCCCTTCTTTTCATGAATCTGTTTCTTCATCATAGAACAGGGATAATCAGACTGGGATAAAGATGGACATTGAATGATAAACGGCCCCCGTCCACTCGGCCATTCGCCAGTGATCCTCCTGTGGCCACTGTCCCTGATTGCATCAGGGAGCTGCTCTGGCACTGTGTGATATCTTGGGTCTGGATTCAAGCCAGACAACAAGGGCTTTAACACACACACACACACTCACACACACACACACACTCACTCACTCACTCACTCAGACACAGTGAAGACCCTGGATCCTATGGGGGGGATTTCGCTCCATCCTGATTGGAAGTCTGTTGAGCTCTACACCCCTTGTCCACTTACTCTGTCAACATTTTTGTTAACCTCCTCTGGCACTCTCCTGTTTTCCTAATGCACATCGCTGTTCTGTCCTCTAAACTTGTGGCGAAGCCTCGCACATTGGCCAGCAACATTTCGTAGGATCAACTCCTCCGCATCTTGGCTCTAATTTTTGGGGGATTTTGACAGGCAACCAGTGACTTCAAATTTTGGCAAGGTCAGTAATGAAAAAAAACTTGTATCGGAATTATTCTTTTTTCATGCACAGTCAGGGCTACATTACAGATGATTTGAGCTAATTCGACCCTCGTTTCGAGCCAGGAGTATTAGCGTTAACCGTATAGCTGCTCTCTTTATGGGGGCTCTGGCCCATGAAACAGTGAACGGTCCACTTTTAAAACCTTAAATATCTGTAAGCCGTTGCGCTTTATGTTGTGATTCCTAGATGTCCTCAGGAGCACGAAGCTTGATTTAACAAAAGAATGATAAATTCATGACCCCTAAGATGCACCTACAGGTGCCGAGTACATCGAAGCTGGAGCTGCGCTGCTCCCACACGCGGCTCAAGCTAACGTGGTTTATTCTCTATTTCTCCTTACACACGTGTCTGCATTTGTTTGGGTTTTGCTTTCGTACTCGCTTCAGACTTAACAGGGCTGAAAGGAGACTCACTCAGCCCCCTATTTACAGCAGCCGAGGAACAGTATTATCATGTGAACCGAGGCTGCCGTGCCAGTGGAATGTGTTGAATTCTAACAATGCAGTTTTGATAAGCGCATGTGACTGTGAGAGAACTCGAGAACTCGAGTGAGAGAGAGGGAGAGAGAGAGAGAGAGAGACACTGAGTTCGCAGGGGAAGGGGGACATACCTGGTTTTGAAATATCGCAGGGCGCAGACACAACAACAGGTTATCTGGACGGACAGTGAGCCGGACAGCTAAGGAAGAAGAGAGTGCTTTTGGGCTGGTGTTAAATAGGGGGGAGGAAGCTAACATGGCTACCCTGAGCGTGCTAGCATGTGTTTGTGTGCGTGTGTGATCCTTGGTTTCAAGTGCATGTTTTGACCGAGAGCCAGTTTATAGAGGGAAAAAAAGTAACAAGGAGAAATGACTAACACTGAGAGAATGGTGGTCCACTCGGATGTTAAGGTACTTTCACAGCCCAAGTTGCACAAGAGCATCCTTATGTCGGTACATCAACCGGCGGCGGAATGCTAATTCACTTACAAACCGTCCTCGGAGTGCATGTCTTAACAGCGAACTGCTGTATAAACTGGGATAATTGGGTACAACAATCCGAGGAATCAGTTTCAGCAATGGTTCCCATTGGCATAATAAAGGAGCCCTATCCATCCATCCATCCATTGTCAACCGCTTATCCGAAATCGGGTCGCGGGGGAACTGGAGCCTATCTCCGTTCTCATTGGGCGAGAGGCGGGGTACACTCTGTATAGGTCGCCAGTCTATCACAGGGCAGAGCAGTTAGGGGAACAGTGTCTTGCTCAAGGACACCTCGACACGCTTCTCTGCAGGACCGGGTATTGAACCTGCAACCATCCGATTCCCAGGCAACCGCTCTACCCACTGAGCTATGCCGTCCCATTAAACCTAGTTTGTAGTATGAGAAATTCAGTTGCAGCACGTCTCTCTGCCTCTTCCATCTAACTATATTTGAACAATATTCTACTGTAGCATTGATTGTCTTTCCAACAGGATTCAAGATGTTTATTGTCACTCCAGATGTACAGTACACTCATCTGAAATTCTTTGGTTGGAGGCTCCATTACAGAGAGATGTAACATAAAGATCCATCCATCAATCAACTGCTTATCCAAAGCCAGGTTGGGAAGTCATGCTGGAGCATATCTCAGTGCTCAATGGGTGAAAGGCAAGGAAACACCCTGGACTAATTTCAAGTCCATCGCAGGGCAGGCATGGGTGATTAATGCTGGATGCCCTACCTGATGCCCCATAGTGGCGTCGAATCTGCATCCTCTGGCTTGTCATTTCCCAAAGTCTGCGCTCTACCCCAGAGCTACTGTGGCTTCCATATATTATATATAATTGATGGCATCATTTAAGAGCTCCAATGAAAACCGCTAATCATTTTTCATCTATTACTCGAATCAGCCCACCCTTGGACAAATTCTGATTTGTAAGCCAGGTGCACTTTGTCTTTCCTTGACCATGGAGCCAGTTGGGGTAGTGAATACTTTTTGTGTGAAAACTGTGCCTTACCCTTTAAAAACAGTCAAAACTAATGACCAAAATAATTTCAATTTTAAAACACCAACATGTTGTATAGAGTCCTGGAAAATAAATAAAATCTCTGAAAGAAGGGAAAATACAGGACTCTTTAACTCTAAAATATGAATAATGTTCAAAATTTAATGATCCCAATGACCTCATCTTGTTTCTCATACAGCTCCTGAGGGCCACACGTCTACCAGTGTGATCCCCCTGATCAAGGTTGGACGTGGAATGTACAGTGTTATGCACAAGGACTCAGGAGTGACTCGTTTCCTAGTCTGTCAAATCTATTCTGTGGAGGGCAGCAAGTACGTCAAGATCCGTTCTCCCTTCCAGGTCTGTTATCAACTCTCTTATACATTCCTAGTTACTGCTATGACTCTACCTTTCTGAACAAGGAAATTGTTCAAGGATTTAGAAAAGGTCTCAGGAGTATATCTATATCTGCCCCCAAGGAATGTTAATCCCCATGTGGATCACAAGATAACCTCCTCCTTTTGTCTTACACTGTGTCCTAACGTATTGTGATGTGAGCAAGCTTCACCAACAAAATCCGTTTGTGATCACTTCATTTTTTCTCTGTAATGTTCTGACGGGCACTTTGTGGTGCACTGTAGCATGTTGTTTTGAGCTGAGCTTTTGTTGGACGCCCTGTTTCTACATATTTCCCATCACTCATGTTGAGAAACACTGTGTCATTGACATGGAACTTCTTCAGTTTGATCTTGAGTAGACAGCTGATAGGTATGTGGTTTGTTTACATGACAGTTTCAATGTGGACATAGAAGATCTGAATGAGATGTGATTGTAAGAGACTCACTTGCTGTTAGGACACTACGTGATGTTATGGAGATGGAAGTGAATGATATGGTGACATAGATGTAGAGCTCCCTATACAGCAGCACAGGCTTTTCCCTTCATATAACATTAGACCTGGAGTAAGATGTTAATTTTCAGAAAAGTAACCATAATATCCATCTGCTCTGAATTTATGTTGTAGGGATCAAATAAGATTAAGATTAGATGTGCATTCAAGCCGTTTTCCCTTTTCATGTTTTCTCTCTTCATGCAGATCATCAACCACTTCTCTATCCCATTTAAAGTGTTTGAGGGGTCAACATATCTGGGAACAGCTGTCCCCACTGAAGAGTTCTGTGTGCCCCTCGATTCATACAGGTTAAAAATACCCACAAGTAACTTTACCCTCACATGCAAGTTAACACACCACTGGTCTTATATTGTTTTAGTTACTGTTTGAAGTTGTTGTTTTTCCATGTCTTTCTTACTATTAGTCTCTATGCATGTTAGTGTTGCATTATGCATTTTATTTCTCAAAAGTCTTACCAGGGACAAGGTCTGCAAATTAGCAATGGCTAGAAGTCCTATATAGATTGCATCAGTTTCACTTTATTTAAATATAACAATGCCTACATGTATCACCCCTCTCAAATAAGTTAATAAAATGAGAAATAAAATGCTCTCTATTTCTTTTAAGCGCTTACATCTTGCTCTCTTTCTCACTTCCTTTCTGTCCCTGTCTATCAAACAAAGACCTCCATCTGCCTGTACACATGCTCCCTCACCTCCATGCACTCTCTATCCTCTGCTACTCTCTGCAGGTCTGAGCTGAATCTACAGCCAGTAACAGTGGAAGATGGTGATGGTGAGGAGCTATTTGATTGCTCTGAGGGCTTCAGCTATGATGAAATCAGTGGCCAGGAACCTGGGAATCGGATGCAGCAGACGTGCCGTCGTCGTGGAGATCAGGCTGGTGTGCTGATGGTTAATATCGTGACATTGAAGGATACTGTGACATTCAAACACACCGGGGGTGTTGGGGAGAATTTTGATGAGCCCTATATCCTTCACCTGTGGCCATCCATCCTGCTACGTAACCTGCTGCCTTACCCCATCATATACAAGCTAAAGGTAAAATAGCCCATGAGGAAATTGACTTCTTTACTGAGCTGAAAGGCAAAGATCTTGCTTAAATCTATTAATTCAGATGTGCTGTTATGTGTACGTGTCTAATTCAGAATCCCATTATGTTGGCAATAGGACAGTGGAGACTTGGCCCCGGAGGCCACTCTGCAAGCAGGCCACTCTGCCCAGCTTCATACAGCAGTCATCAATCAGTCAAGTCTATCTCTTTGCCTTCTTGAGTACCTGGCTCAGGATTGGTCTGCAGAGTACAGGTCTGCCTTTGGTCTTAATTTGCCATCTGTATTACTTTCTTGATTACTTTCTGTTCTTTCCCCCTGTGTTTTATTTGAAGTCCAACTTGCAGATCATTTTTTTAGAAATATAAGTAAGACACAAGTGGTGCTCAAAAAGATAGAAAAATTTATCATTAAAGTCAAGCCAGTTAGAACAGTATAAGTGACTACTTCTGGAGTTTATATGGAAAGTGATACATATGTTGTCATTAATAACATGTTTTTAAAAGAGGAATAATTTTATCCCAGCCAGGCAAGTAGCCTGCTATATGCATGCCTGGATGGGTATATGTATCTGGCTGTAGTTAGTCTGATTCAAAACCTTTCATTTCGTTTCATATTGCAATTTAGTGTTAACTCCTCAGCTAGCCTCATCTGGTTTTCCGCCTAAGTCTGAGCACAACATACCACACAAGGAGTGCCTCCGTACTCACAAAAAAAGAGGTGAATCATTTCAACTGGATCAGAAGTTTATTTAGAAACGTTTCATCACCCACCAGGTGACTTCTTCAGTCTGAGCTGAAGGCAAACATCCCCCTCCTTATAAACAGTACCGTGATGCCACACAACAATAGGCTGGGTTCATATGCAAGTTGGGTGATCAACTGCACATTCAGTGGCAATGAGCACCATTCACAAAGGATTGGGGGATATTCACAATCAAGGTATTGTATGACGCCGACAGATGTACTCTCAGGCTACCATCCCTATTCAAAGACGCTCATTCCCTCTTTACATAAATGGCCTCCTTCATCCCCTTTCAAAATTCAATATAATCATATTGCAATTATTCCCAAATCCTTTGTGAATGGTGCTCATTGCCACTGAATATGCAGTTGATCACCCAACTTGCATATGAACCCAGCCAATTGTTGTGTGGTATCAATGTACTGTTTATAAGGGGGGGAATGTTTGTTTTTAGCTCAGACTGAAGAAGTCACCTAGTGGGTGACAAAACATTTCCAAATAAACTTCTGATCCAGTTGAATTGATTCACCTCTTTTTTGTGATTTTCATACCTGGATTATTGAACATCCATACGTGAGGGACTCGGAGTAGAGCCGCTGGTCCTACAAATAGAAAGGAGCCAGTTAAGGTGGTTCGGGCATCTAGTAAGGATGCCACCTGATCGCCTCCCAAAAGAGGTTTTTCAGCCAAGACCAAGGACCACATGGAGGGATTATATCTCCACACTGGCCTGGGGACGCTTTGAGATCCCCCAATCAGTTAGTGGATGTTGCAAGGGAACAAAAAGCTTGGAGGTCCCGGCGGAAATCTGCTACCTCCGCGACCCGACACCGGATAAGCGGTTGACGATGGATGGATGGATGGATTATTGAGCATGCATCAAGAGTGCCTCCGTATTTTCTTTTCTCCCGCTAGGTGAAAAAAAGGGGGATTTGTCACCAGTATAAGCACTGGAGAGGGGGAGATATGCCCAATGGGGATCCTTTCTCTACAGAGTGCACTCTTCTCATTATATATTCAATTTTAACTTCTAAAAAATTCTCCCCTTTTTATTGAAAAAGGAAAATAAAACTTTGAAAAGGGTAAAATATACACGAAAGTCAAATATTCATGCCTTCATTGCCCTCTGTAATAAAGTTTCTCTGATATTTTTATCAATCATCCTACTCTGTGGATGGGAGCCACTGTAACTCAGTGGTAGAGCATGCTTTGGGAACTTAAAAACGAGATATTGTGAGTTTGAACCCTGCAGGGGCATCATTAAGGGCATTCAACCTTAATCCCCTCACATTCCATCTAATTCCTTGTGTACCCCCACAACACGGAGACCAATTGTGATATATAAAAATGAACCTCTCTCTACGCCATACAGTTTCCAAAGTGACCAGGATGAGATCACCTTCATTGTGTTCCATTCTCTTTGGGAAGGAGATGATGAAGAGTGTGATGGAACAGATCGGAAGAGAGCAGAGTTAGACATAGCAGTCCATGTTAAATATGACCCTGGACAGACGGTGGTGGCTTTCCATTCACCTTATTGGATGGTGAACAAGACAGGCAGGTTGCTGCAGTACAAGGCTGATGATGTTCATCGCAAACACCCCCTGGACTACGACATGCCTCTCCTCTTTTCCTTCAAGCCACGGAACTTCCGGCAAAACAACAAGGTAAGAGTAATCAAACATTTGATATCATACCAAAGCTTATTTGATTATTTATGATTGAATGATCTATTGATTTAGACTAAGATAAGTATTTTAGAAATGGTTTTGTTTGTTGTTTAGCTTTGGTGATTTGGCCTGATATTACTTTGAGTATATCCTTACTGCTTGTATTTAAGTTTCTTTCCCCTCTTTACATTTGTGTAAGTGTGGTGTGTGTTATGAACATTGCAACTCCAAAGAAGCATTTCATGCAAGTACCTGCTTGCTATGTAGTGCTGTTTTTAGTCATGATAGCCAGTATCAAAGCGTGCCATGGTAGCTCAGTGGCAGAGCATACACTTTAGGAACTGACAAACCCGAAACAGTGACTGTGGGGCAACAGGAAGAGCTTCCGGGCTTAATCTACCAACTCCGTGTCCACCCCCACAATATAGGTGATATGTAAAACAGGCCTCTCAATCAGTATCAGATCCCATCTGTAGAAAAGAGGGTTACATTTTTAAATTCTTATAAAGTTATTTAGTATTAAGAATGAACTAGCAATACTTTGAATTCAATGCAGCCTTTGTTATCAATTTGCCTTCTTATGCAAATATGAAAGTTCACGTTTCAAAAACTATGATGCAAAAAACTGAATAAACAAGACCAGTGAAATCAGAAACAGTAATTAGGAAATGCAGTTATTCTTTTATACTTCAGGAACTCATATAAGGACATGAATGTGGTGACAAAATGTGCTACCAAAGTGATAATAAAATGGCTTTAATTCGATGAGTCTTCAGCGGTTCCCTTTTTTCATAGAAGTTTGAATTGGGCACACATTTTGCTGGCAGTTAAATTTCTCACTCTCCCATGACCCTGAGATAAAGCTTGATTATTTCTCTTTGAGTGACGTGGGATTGTGTTCTCTTCATCTGTTAGGTGCGTCTAATGATCTCAGACAGTGAGTTGTCTGACGAATTTTCTCTAGATACTGTTGGCAGCTATGGAGATATGAAATGCAAAGGGAGATACAAAGATTACCTGGTAAGAGGGCTCAAATCTTTCATATTTACCAACTCTATAACACATCTATTGTGTGATTTTTATTCTTAATTTTCTTATTTTTTTAGCTTTTTACATTGAAAAAGTAATAATCAACTGACAATGTGATTGTGATATGGTGGTGTTTTTGTGAATTAGCTGTAGTTTGAATAAAAATGAGGAGCAATAATTGGGATGGACAATACTGAGGTAATTAAGTTAGTTTTATGTTTTAACTGTGTTTCTGGGTTTTTCTGATGTCCGTTTGATATTAGGTTGGGGTGAAAATTGATGCCAGTAGTTTCAGCTTGACTCGCATCGTGACCTTTGTGCCATTCTACCTGGTGGTCAACAGAAGCAAGCATGCGATCTGGATCAGTGAGGAGGGTCAGGAGAACTGGACTGAGGCTGAGCCAGAACAGGTCCGGACTAAGTTTAGCAAGTTGAAGAGAGCAGTTAAATACTTATATCAGGTTTTGTGATGAAGAAAAAAAGTCAATAATGTAGTTTTCAATGACTCAAATGAATGCTACTGGACTACACGATGGTGCAGCGGTTAGCACTATTACCTCACAGTAAGAAGATCCTGGGTTCAAATTCCAGACCATCCTAGGTTCTTTCTGTGTGAAATTTGCATGTTCTCACTTTGTGTGAGTTTCCTTCAGTTACCCCGGTTTTCTCCCACCATCAAAAAGGCATGGATGCTAAGGTTAATACTCCTGCCTGTGCCCCTGAGGAAGGCAATAGAATAACAACTGGAGTTGTTCCCCTGACACTGCAGATGCCCAATGGTCTTATACAATAGAGTGGGTTGAATGCAAAAAAAACAAATTCAATATAAGAATAGAATGACTACATAATGGGTGCCGGTATAGAAGCTTTTCACCTTGTGCCAAATTCATTCAGGGGTAGGCATCAGCTTGTTTTGAGCCTGATTCGGATTCTATAGCAATAGAGAATAAAATGGAATGATAAATACATCATCATGGGGCGGCATAGCTCAGCGCGTAGAGCGGTCGTCTGGCAATTAGAAGGTGGGAGGTTCGATCCCCGGTCCTGCACAAAGCATGTCGAGGTGTCCTTGAGCAAGACACTGAACTCCTAGCTGCTCCCCGAGCACCAAATGTTGCCAGCTCACTGGTCCTATATGATAGGATGGGTAAAATACAGAGAAATCCAAATTTCCCCTTGCGGGACTGATAAGGGAATCATTTAATTATATTTATTTTATCAAAGTAAAAGGACTCTCTAAAAACACCTGTTGCAGCCCTCGCATAACTGAATCTTGAAACCAGAACACATTTCATGGAATTATTTTCTTAGAGTATTTTTTAATTATTTTTAGTTATGACGATTGGTTACATGATATTAACTTGGTTTCAGAAACATTTATCGTTTTAAGTTGTAATAGATGGCATTTGTCTTGTTCTTCATACATGTGTAGTCAGCCATTCCATTCTGGCCAGAAAAGGACACTAAGAAACTAAAGATCAAAGTTCAAGGTTGTGAATCACCTCCTCGAATCATTGATTTCACACGGCCAGAGAACTGCTTATTGCTGAATCTGGACAACACAGTAAGTAGAAGACTGTACACAAACACACACCTACACACACACACACACACACACACACACACACACACACATAGATATCAGAC
>OMLC01000672.1:28669-49075 GCA_900302585.1 Regalecus glesne
TAATATATTATATTACACTGCCTCACAACTGGTCAAATTTCATTAAAAATTAGAATTTAGTAGAAGAAGACAAAGAATATATCATATTATTTGTCTTATTTTAACTAAATTTTATACCTTTTTACCAAAACAAAATTGCCAAGGTCTACTGCTACTACATATCGAGTTTACTTTTGTATGTAGAATTTATGTCTGACAGTATAATTCCATTTCGTCTTAAGAATCCACCCATCATAGCCCTAATAGGCTTCCTATATCACTTTTCTTTCACTCTACTAGATATTTATTGTATCTAATGAACTCTTTGTTCTGATCTTAAATGCTGTTATGTTTATTGATCAAGCTTCAGTGATTCAGCTGACCATTTGGTGATTTACTTCCATCCACAGCTAATGGAAAATGACTATTTCTCAAGTATTTTCTAAATATGCATTTGCAAGTACGCAGGACATGATGTCATTTATAATTTATTTCATTATGAGCTTTCAGCTGATGTATTTGTTTGGATAGCTGACAGACCAGCTTGACAAACACAATTTTCCCTGACTGGCTGAGTGATCATGTTTAGAGATGTGTTGCCAGATGGGAAATTCTAAAGTATCATACCAGAGGCTTGAAATCAAAATCTTGAGGAAAATCCCAGCAAGTAATAACCAAGAGAAAAAAAATCGGCATAGATATGTAATTAAAATACATCAAATGTTTATTGAGATGAAAAACTTTTTGAAACGGCCTACAAATCTACCCATATTGATTGAAAGAACTAAATAAATTGCTTACACAGTTATATGATGCTTGGAAGGGGGTAGGGCAGATCTTTTGGAATCAAAAAAATCATAGCTGTTCAATAAACTAAAGGCTATACTAGTAAACTATAACAAACAGTGAATTACCTACAGTTTATGTCTTGATGCATGCTCAATAATCCAGGTAGGGAAATCACAAAAAGAGGTGAATCTGTTCAGCTGGATCAGAAGTTTATTGAGAAACGTTTCGTCACTCACCAGGTGACTTCTTCAGTGTGAAGTCAGACTGAAGAAGTCACCTGGTGAGAGTACATCTATTGGCGTCTTACAATGCCGTGATCGCGAACATTCCCCAATCCTCTGTGAATGGTGCCGATTGTCACTGAATGTGCAGTTGATCAACCAACTTGCATGTGAAACCACCCTATTGTTGTGTGGCATCAAGGTACTGTTTATAAGGAGGGGGATGTTTGCCTTCAGCTCAGACTGAAGAAGTCACCTGGTGAGTGACGAAACGTTTCCCAATAAACTTCTGATCCAGCTGAACAGATTCACCTCTTTTTGTGATCCCTTGTTTAAATTGCTGTTACATAATGTGCTTTAGATTTGATGCCTCTCTCACTGTGCTTTCCGCTTTGCTGCTGTAACACTGTAATTTCCCCCCGTGGGTCTAATAAAGGAATAGCTTATCTTTAACCAGGTGCTATTTGGTGCTGGTGTGTAGATGTTACTATTTTAATAGTTACCCGTCAACCAATAAGCCCAATCACTGTGACCAACGTCACCGCCGAAACTTGGCAAACTATTTGTCGTTTCAAATTTCAGCACCCTGAACATAAAGGATGCCAACTACTTTGAGCTAGCTGGCAGCAGTAAGTGGTAAAATCCTTACACCCTTAGCATTAAGAACACTTCTAACTGCTGAGTTAGAAGTCTGGGCTTTTAGCTCAGTGGTTTGAGCATTCGCCTCCCATGCAGTGAGTGTGTCGTAGTTGACGAGGTGTCAGGTTCAGGACCCGTGACCTGCAGTGAATACGACCTCAGCTCAAAGCATCTTCCTGCGCCTATGCATTCATTGTAAAGCATTTTGAGTTGGTTGGTAGACTAGAAAAGTGCAATATAAGAACAAGTCCATTTACTGCAGTTACTAGCTCCATACAAAGTCAAATTGTTTCAGTGTGTTAGTTTGCCTCGAAGAACCATGTCAGGTTGAATTAATGACATTGTGCAAGATATTGAAAAAATGCTGAAAGACTCAGCATGTAACTGAATTTTTCTCTCTGGCTTGTGAGGAAATAGCAGACGTTACAAGCACCACCCAACTAGCCATTTTCGTTGTTACCACCGATTCAGAAGTTTGAGAAGAATTTCTGTCTTTAGAGGCAACGGATGGCACTGCCAGAGATGAGGATATGTTTACGAAAGTTGTTTTGATGATGAACAAGCTCAAGCTACCATTTGAAAAGTTAGGTGGCCTTAGAACATATGGAGATTCAGCTACTGTTGGCTTGCGAAAAGGGTCAATTTCATTTATCAAAAAAGAAGTGAATCGTCTCAGTATTGATCCAAGTATTTGATATATTTATATGACATTACATTTCAAGAGAATCTGTGTGTGCAGTCCCTGCAGTCCAACCACGTGATGTCAACAGTAGTGTCATGCATAAACTTTATCAAAAGCGGAAGGCGTAACAGACGTCAGTTTAAGGAGCTACTGAAGGAACTTGAATCGAAGTACGGGGATCTGGTTTACTATTGTGGAGTCTGATGTCTGAGCCGATGGAACATACTCTAGAGGTTTTATAAATTGTGGGGTGAAGTCAAACAATTCATGCAATTTGTGTAATTGATTTTTATTTCTTTACTTTTTTGGGCTGTTGAGCCATTTTAAATCTTTTTTGTTTTTTTCTGATTGATTGTGTTATGTTGTCAAGTCAAGTGATAAGAAATCTGTTATTTTTCGTCCTGCATCCTCTTCATGCATGAAAAAGAACTGCTTTTCTTCCTCCATAAAATGTCCATAAATGCAAGGTGTCAAATAACCAAGACATATATAGAATTAAGGGGCGGCAAGGCTCAGTGGGTAGAGCGATCGCCTGGCAATCAGAAGGTTGCGGGCTCAATCCCCGGTCCTCTAGAGAAGCGTGTCGAGGTGCCCTTGAGCAAGACACTGTTCCCCTAACTGCTCTGCCCTGTGATAGACTGGCGACCTATACAGGGTGTACCCTGCCTCTCACCCAATGAGAACGGAGATAGGCTCCAGTTCCCCCGCAACCCGATTTCGGATAAGCGGTTGACAATGGATGGATGGATGGATATATAGAATTAAATTGAGTCGTCCTGAAAAAATGGAGCACTGTTAACAATGTTTGGATACAGTAGATTGAATTGGACTGCAGTCTTCCATCTTTGCTTCACTGACATCTTCCATACCTTTCCATTCTCTCTTTCCATCAGTCATCTACTGCCATCAATCACTGCCTTCTTGAGAATGAAAAAATTATACTAGAATATTCTACCTCACATTGTCTCCGAATCATTCAAACCTTTCCTTGTCATCTCAGTAACATTCATTCTACCTCACATTGTCTCCGATTCATTCAAACCTTTCCTTGTCATCTCAGTAACACTCATGAACATTCTCCACTTAAGTTTGTAGAAATTATATTTGAGTTCAGGATTTAACTTTTATTTTGCAGAGAATTTGAGATTATGTTATTTTACACTGGGAATAATGTCTGGGTGAGAAACCAAAACCTCTATTTTCATTCAACTCTTTTATCAAATAGTGCAAAATTACAAACTATGTCAAGTTTAACTCAAGTTAGGTGTACACATGAAGTAGGGTTTGTTCTTGCTACTTGAGAGGGATCTAAATAATTTATTCATTCTTCTACCTTTTCTTCCAGAAAATTGAAAATGGACGTTTTGCCAAGTATAGGTACTTTGCTCATGCCAAGGTGAACGAATCTGACTTCCTTATGATTACAAAGAGGTGAGATCATCGGTTTAGCATCTGGTCAATGCTTTGAGCTCAGTCTCGATAAAAGCTAATTTCCTATGTTAGGGTTAATATAAGACACCCAGTTTATCTTCTTTCTTTCTTTTTCATAATCAGTTATGTATGCATGAGCAAAGTAAACTTCTGCACATCAGAGAATCATGATAGATGAGCATCTTCCGGGTGTCTTATTGGTATTTCTCAGTTTTTGTGCTGAAGCTAATCTAGTTTATTGTAAATGAGATAATTCCTTATTTCAATTCAAATGATGAATTAATTGAGCATCCAACATGGTACCTCAATAACTGTTTGAATATGCACATAATCATCCTTTATGCCATTTTACTAGCTTATATTGCTTGTATTTATAATTTGTATCACAATTATATAGTTGTACATTTTTATATCCAGTAATTTTCCAGTATGGACACTTTTCCAGTAGCCATTAAGCCGTGAAACAAGCAGAAAGGGATCAAGTACCTTGTGCATAAGCACCTGGGTGGTAATTGTGGGAAGAAGTATAACAATTTCTTTCTTTTTACCTTATCAGATTTACTCATTTGAACATAGACATTTTCACATATGAGTGTGCCACATGAATGTGCCTATTGTTTGATTTGTCAGTTAATCTATTGATAACATATTAACATGCCAGTTTCTCTTATTTACTTACTCTGTTGTGTATCCAGGGTGGTTTACTCTTCTCTTGATTATAAACCTTCTTTGTGGTCTCTTTTTCAGGGGCATTTTCTTTGTGACCAAAGGCACATTTGGCCAACTGACTTGTGAGTGGCAGTATCTGTTTGATGAGTTCACCAAGGACCCAATGATTGTAGAGGACCGGCGCCTCCGAATTGAGGCTAAGGTACATGAAACAAATTCAAGACAAGCCTTTGTATTATCTTTTTGCTTCAAAGCAGCAGATTCTGGGGACCCATATTTGTCTCATCTTATGAATTTTTGAATTTGAATTATAAATTATGATTTTTCATATTAATCTATATGGTCTAAGGCAGAGCTATTTCATTATAGTGGTACCCCGTTTCACGTACGCCCCAAACCACAAACAAATTGGCCCACAAACACATTTTTCTAACGAATTTCATTTTGACTCGCAAACAAATGTTATGGTGCACAAACAAATACTCATCGGCTTTTGGGATGCATGTACAAACACAAACCTACAGGCTATTATGCCATATTAGAGTCTTGTGGAGCATCAGTTGTATTTAGATTTGCATACTGTAAACATTGTTTGCTGTTGCATTGTTTGTGATACTCTTAATTTTTATTTTATTTTATATTAAATTCGCCCTCTT
Source organism: Regalecus glesne (assembly GCA_900302585.1). Classification (NCBI taxonomy): domain Eukaryota; kingdom Metazoa; phylum Chordata; class Actinopteri; order Lampriformes; family Regalecidae; genus Regalecus; species Regalecus glesne. The sequence goes on from OMLC01000672.1 coordinate 33,736, forward strand.
TATGGCTCCCAAGAAAGTGAAAAATTTTAGTGATAGCAGTGTTACAAAGCCTAAGCATATTGCAGTAGAAATGAAGAAGGAAATAATAGCTAAACATGAGAATGGTGTTCGTGTCACTGATCTTGCCAAGCATTACATGGTGAAATCACCGGTCTGTTCTATCTTTAAGAACAAAGATGCATTAAAGGCGGCTGATGTGGCCAAATGAGTGACTGTGTACTTGTGGGATAGGTGAACTGATTAATTGGATTTACATTAATTTCAATGGGAAAAATGTTTTCGACTCACAAACATTTTGGATCACGAACATAGTCAAAAGAACAAATTATGTTCGTGACCCAAGGTACCACTGTAGTTTCAAATGGGGGCTGATTAATGAAAAGCATACCAAGTGAGGAGCTGGGGAAATATGGCTTGAAATATGGCTACTAAAATAAACTACAGATAAATTTGGAGTAGGCCGACACCAACTACACAGGAGTGCATATATTGTACTTTGTAAATGCATAAAAAACCGTGAATCAGGGATCACAAAAACGGTGAATCGGTTCAGAAGTCTATTCAGAAACATTTATTCACTCAAACAGATGACATCTTTAGTCTGGGTAGACTTCAAGTATCCCCAACCTTGTAAACAATACAGCGATACCAGACAACACAAAGGCTGGGTTCAATATGCAAGTTGGTCATTGATTGCATTATTCAGTGGTAAGGGGTACTATTCACAAAAGATTTAGGAATATTTGCAATCACGGCAATGAGTAGATAGATGTACTCTCAGGCCACCACCCCTGTTCAACGATGGTAATTCCCTCTTGACATAAATGGCCTCTTTAACTTCCGTTTCAAACCAGTGTTTCTCCCTATCAAGGATGTGAACATCATCTTCCTTGAAAGAGTGGCCACTAGCCTGTAGATGGGTGTAAACCACAGAGTCCTGGCCTGACGTTTTGGCTCTCCTATGTTGCACCATCCTGCTGACCGGTGTCTGTTTGGTCCCCTCGATGTACAAGTCACTGCAGTCCTCCTGGCATTTAACAGCGTACACTACATTACTGTTTGTGCTGGGGAACCCGATCCTTGGGGTTGACCAACTTTTGACGCAGTGTGTTTAGGGGTTTGAAAGCAACTGAGACGCGATGTCTCAACTGTTCCGACACTCCCGCCACATACAGAATCACTACCGGTCTGCGCTTGGGCTCCTCTTCTTCCCCCACTTGGCTGGAGCACTGTTTGGGAAGCTTCTTGGCTTTAACAAATGCCCAGTAAGGGTAACCACACTTAACCAGGGCCTGTTTAATATGGGACTTCTCGTCCTCCCTGGCCGCTGAGTCAGTGGAGACGTTGTCAGCCAGGTGTCGTCTTCATTCCTGAACCAATAACTTGGAGGATTCCCTGGATAAGATCCAGAGCCTTCATCTCTACTTCCTCCATATATAAGTTAGCCACTATAGGAGGAGAAACAGGGGAACCAATAGCACATCCATGCTTCTGCCTGTAGTATTGCTACTTATATGTGACGTAAATAGACTGAAGACATAGTTTCGGAAACTTTCAGAAGCTCTCAGTTGCTTGTAAGTCCCAGAACACACTTCGTCAAAAGCTGGCCCACTCTAAGGATCGGGTCCCCTAGCACAAACAGAGTAATGTATTGTACGCTGTTAAATGCCGGAAGGACTGCAATGACTTGTATATTGGGAAGACCAAAAATAAAAGCTTTTGAATGCAGCTCTTTACCAACTCATGTGTCTGTCCACTTGTGTACTGCAGCAAAAACTGTAGATGATCACAGCCATCCTCAGTACGACTTTCAATTCCATGCTCAATGGATCTGATAAGGATTGTATTCCAGCGGTTCACTCTTGAATGTTTTAAGTGTGATCAGGAAGTAAAGATGCCTTGTGATTCTTCACTAGATACCCTGTCACATATGCTTGTTGGGATATGGCCTTGCACAAACTAGCAAGCACTTTTCCATCATTGTCATCCTTAATTGCATTTGTTAACACTCATTTGGTGTCAGCTGACAAGTTGTGATTAAATGAATCCAATTAGGAATAATTCTGTCCCAACGTGGGATGCTGTGGTGGCATCAAAAAAGCACTCTTCGCTACTCCTTTTTCTTCCAGTTTTTCAGATTCACAAATGCTCATGTCATGTGCATTGTCATATTTTGCAAAATGTTCAATTTTACATCTGACTATTCTATTGCCATTCGAATTTCATGCATTTATTTTCTAGCCTCCATTGCAGCTTCCTTTCTCTTTTGCTCTGCCTCAAGCTCTGTTTCCTCCTCTTCTATTGCCAGTTTCCCCATTAACACTGCTCCCTTAGCCTTTAAGATGTACGCTCAATGTTTGCTTTTAATAGTCATTGAAGATGCCGAAATCTGGCTTGAACAATGTGAAGTAGACCTTTTAGAACGGTTACTGGAAGATTTTGAGGACACAGACTTGTCACCTTCCACCCATTCACTTTCCGTAGTCTGTTCAGCATACTTCATGACTTCTTTCATCCACTTCTCACATTTCCAAAAGAAATCATTCATGTATACCTGTTGAGGGTCAAGCCAATGCTTTTGATTTTCCAAGAAATCGTCCTCACGTATAAATCACTGCAAATCATGGTTTGAATCTTGGAATTCTTGCTGCAAACCACTGAATTCAACATGCACTTTATTCTTAGCCAAGTCAGCATTTGCATCGTATGCCAATAATTCTTCAATTAGTCTAATCATAATAGTTAGCTGGACTAACATGTTCTTGCGTGCATGAATTTGTCTAAATTTATGCTCTTCCATACCCTATTCAGTCATTTTCGCAGGTTTTTTCTTGTTGCTGTTCCATGTTTAATAAATTATTTCGCATGCACATTAGTTATCTGAATTGTTAGCACTTAACTTTCCACTCCATCCCATGTAGTCATTCAACAGAAATACGTCCTTTTACAGCTTAGCTATTAGTAGCACAGCCACATCGTAGCAATATTCAACTTACAGTTGTCATTTTCTCTCAAACAACAGTCCGTGAATGTTCACGAAGTACATGAAATTGTGTCATATTTTTGGTCTCGGTGTCCAGCCAGTCCAATTTGTAATCCAATCATCTATGAAGGGCATCTTTTTTTCCCAAAAATATAGTTTCCATGCTCGAATCCCGGCTGCGCCATTTCCAACCACGACCCGATGTCCAAAGTTAGTGGGGCATAATTTGCTAAGCCTCACATGGGTATAGGGGTTAGGCTGGATAAAGTATTCTGGGTTCACTAGTGTCCCCCTCTGGGTTTTCCTGGCGCTCGCGGTTAAGTGAAGGGAAAGTACTCTGCTTCATTCTCCTCTGACGGCCAAGGACTGTGCTTTCCCTGCGAGACTGTGATGTGCAAAATAGCGAGGGCTTGTCGTCATGTGACTTGGAGGACTCACATGCTATGGCTTCCTTCTTCCCACTGATGTTCTAGAGGGGCATCAAGCGACTGACTCAGCAGTAGGCACCTTGGGGAATTTGGGTGGGGAAAAAAGGGGGTAAAATTGAGGGAAAGATTTAGTTTTCTTTTGAAGCTTTAGCTTGACAGTCAATTTATTCCCTCAATCTACAAAACACTTGAAAATATTTCATATGTCCACTTCTTGAATTTAACGATTTACTTGAAACTCTCAAAACAACATTACAAAAATAAAAAAGCTTATCTATAAAATACAAAGGATTGGAGGGTTTAACAAAAGCAAGAAAGCGAGGTCAATTATCTTTCTGTTTTCTATCTACCCTGCTCCTCACTAATCAAAATAAAATCACTCCAACAGTGGGCATCAGGATCATATTAAAAGTCCTGTCCTACAAAGCAAATCAATGCATTTTAACATTTTTAAATCATGAAGTTATAATTCATATCTATCTTATTAAAGAACTCATAGACTTTTAAAAGTGAATTAATTTTATCTTAAATGGACAGCATTTAGATTCCTACAATAACAATGCTCATAAGTGTATACCCAATACCAGGACACTGTAGCTCAAAAGTCATTATTTGATTGTTTTTTCATTGTGTCATCTGATTTAAAACTGCACATCTTGGATATATAGCATAAATTTATAAAATAAATCCATTTAATTTATCAGGTTAAGAAATCTACATTACTCTATCAATCAATCAATGCTCAGACTTTTCAAGTGAATAGCAAAGATGAATATCATCAAACCGAAGTTTTCACATTATATTCGTGGAAAACTTTTATGTCATTGTTCAGAAGGGTAAACGTATGGTAAAACAAATAGTTGTGAGCGGCTATGTGTGATGGATGTGGAATTTTATGAAAACAAATGGCTGCATATAGCTTTGTAGAGGGCATGCATCCAACTAATGAGAGAGGGTTTTGGTTACAGTAAACATTTGGCTCCATGAACATACACACCTGTAAACACACTGAATACATTGCTACACATACAAAGTGTATGTGTTACTCAAACTAACAATGAGGGTTGTCCCTGTTCACAACTCTATCGGTCAAGTTCTGGGTGAAATTGATGAAGTGATGCTACCTGGCCTTGATCACAAGTAGATCCTCACTCACCCATTTTCACCTTCATTAGTCCAACCAAGCCTGTTTTCTCTCCTCACATTGCAGGTGCGCCATCGGTAGTTAGCCCCACCAGCTGTTTCCAGGGTAATTTCAGTTTTACTTAAAGACCAAGAGCTCTTCACTGATAGTGAAGTCTGCCTTCATGCCTCTTGTAAAATGGATAGATGCGCTATATCCGTGTTGTCTGTGCTTTCATCAACAGCTCATGAAAAAGCCAGGTAACTGTGTGTCTCTTCGACCAGCCGTGTTGTCAGATTGACTGCTGGTTCCTTTACTCGGGGTGCGATGCTGTTTCTTGACAGATTGGCATTTTTTAAAGTCTGTATCTGGTCGGGGCACCCCTCCTTACTTACCTTTAGCATGCGTCACTTCAAAATCGCATCCTCTGAAAAACACCTGGATGCTCAGGTGACTTCTTCAGCCACAATAAAGCTAGCTTTCACTGCTCCATCATTTTTGTCTGTAGCTTTTGTAGACATATTCTGCTGCGGTTGCTGTCTGCCTTTTAATTCTAGGACAAATTGATGTTTTTCTTTGAGCTAAATTTAGCATATTCTGCTCCGTGTTTTGTGTAAAACTGCAGATGTAAATTGCATCATCACCAATACTACCTCGTAACACAGAAGACACATTCCTTGAAGTACAAACATCAATTCATTTTCCCATCTTTCTTTAATTGCTTTCTCTCTACATCAACTTTTTTCTTCATGGACATTTTGGGATTATTTGTAGATCTTTTTCAACTCCATTACTTGTTAGAAAACTGCTTTAGTTAAATAGCGATATGAAAACACTGCTATCTAGCAGCAGGATTCCATCATTTCATCGGTCACAAAATGAACATGCATTATGGGAGATGTACTTTATGGTCACTGTAGCTGTAGAGTAGCATAAACTTTTATTTTAAGACAATCATATGCCTTTTAAGCTCTCACAGGCCACATAAAATTACCTGTCCTGTGGGCCTTGAGTTGGACACATGTGCTCTAGGACAGAAGCAAAACTGGATGATGGGGGCTCAACATCAATGTCCCTGGATGAGGTCACTGGAGTAGTAAAAAAAAACTCCACAGTGGTAAAGCCCCAGGGATTGATGAGATCCGTCTAGAAATGCCGAAGGTTTTCAGTGTGGAAGGGCATCACGTGGAATTCCAGAGTAGTGCCTGGAGGTGGTGGATGGGGGTGGTGGTCCTAGTGTTCAAACAGGCAGACCAGAGGGTGTGTGCCAAATACAGAGCCGTCACATTACTCAGTCTCCCTTGGTAAGTCTACAGTAAGGTGTTGGAAAGGAGGATCCGGATGATAGTCGAGCCACAGATTGATGAGAACACTGTAGATTCTGTCCTGGTCGTGGAACAACAGACCAGCTCTTTACACTCACTAGGATACTGGAGGGGGCCTGGGAGTATGCCCATCCAGTATACATGTGTTTTGTAGATCTGGAGAAGGCATATGACCGGGTCCCCCCTGGGGATATTGTGGGAAGTGCTGCGGGAGTTTGGGGTGAAGGGTTGACTACTCAGAGCCATCCAATATCTATATGGCCTCTGCCAGGGCTGCGCCATGTCACCTATCCTGTTTTGTGATACTCATGGACAGGATCTCAAAGCATAGTCATGGTAGAGAGGGATTGCAACTTGGTGGACTTAGATTGCATCACTGCTTTTTGTAGATTATGTGCTTCTATGTTATCATCAGTCAGTGACCTTTAACTCTCACTGGATTGGTTCGGACCCGAGTGTGAAGCGGCTGGGATGAGGATCAGCACCTCTAAATCTGAAACCAGGGTTCTGGGCAGGAAACCCGAGGATTGCCCAATTTGAGTAGGGAATGAGTCCTTACCCCAAGTTTGAGTGCAGGTATCAGGTATTGGATATGGTTACAAGATTAGAAAAGTACCATATAAGAACAAGCCCATTTACCATTTTGTTTTTTTCTTATTTCTTGCTTTGACAAAATGGAAATATTGGAAGAACAATGATGTGTTTTATGAATAATTCCATATGGACTGCGATGTTTGGTATTGCTATTTCGGCTTCTTTCATTCTCTTTTCTGTGATAAATGCTTGTTGATGTGCTAAATTGTGTCTCTCTTATGTTTTCCAGGAGAGAGTTAAGTCTGTTTTTCATGCCAAAGAGTTTGGAAAGATCATCAACTTCAGAACTCCTGAGATAGCAAAGGTACGATAAGCTGCTTCAAAAAATACTTCCATTCATTAAATTAGGGTTTCCACGATGTAGGTTTTGATTTTTAAGAATTAGTGTGATCAGTTCATAGCTTTACATTTGTCATCATGTGGCCCCACATCCACTGCATGATAATCCTAATAACACAAAATAACCCACGCCACACATACATATCCCTCTAATTTCTAACGAATAACTCTTTGGTACATACGAAGTGGAAGTTGGCACTTAATTTAGTTTCTAAAACAAGTGATATTTGCCTTAGAATCTGGTGTTTTAGTGAATCTTATTACCTCCTTTGATCAAATCCTAATGTGTGTTTTTTCATTTGCCTGCAGTGGGTTCTGACCAAGTTAGAAGACGCAAGGGAGAGTTTACCTAAATGCTGATGCATCTAGAGGAGCAACGAATAATTGTTAAATACTGAACATAAATACTTAATACCAAACACTAAATAACAAACACAAACATACTTAAACTCACATATATGTACACCTTTGTGCCAGTGCCTTTTGTTTTTTGCAGTATGCTAGTTTTGTTTACCTGCATCAGTTACTACTGATAAAAACCATGGTGTACATTGGCTGTTGGTTTTTAAGTGAGAGACAATGCGAGTGCATGCATGCATTTTAGTGTGTGTGTGCATGGGTACGTGCGCATGTGCATACTTAGAGAAGTACTATGAGTGATTGATAACATTAAAGGTGGGAGGGTCTGCTGTGACCCAGTCTGTCTTCTCCATGGATTGTTGATATTCATACGATCTGCTGACCATTACAGACACATAGAATGCATTGTTAGACTGAACACTGCTCAGATTGCACCTATCCTTGCTCCACGTCCTCAACATACCATACGGAATCGTTTGATTACTTTCTTTGATGAAGTGCTGTTGTCTTGCTCAACTAAAAAATTGTATATTTTGCATTTTTAACTTTTGAGGCTATTCTATTTAATTGGGTTCCCATGTCAAGCCTGCTTAAGTTACTATTTTCAAAGGATTTGCTTTGACCAGATAGCAATTCATATTTTAAACTAGAGACTGGTCCGTTATTACTTAGCATTTAAAGATCCAGCAATGAGCAACAAAGTGGGAGACGAAGCCTTGTAAATGACTATTGGTGTACAAATAGTTTTGTTGTTGCACAGAGTTGGGGTCCTTAATGTTTTACATGATATGTTCAATGTAATGCCACTGGATAATCTAAAAGGGAAAATGTTCGACTTATCAAAGGGTGAGGCTATAGTATCATTCAAAATCCATAGAATATATTTAGTGTTTGTCACAAAAGTGTTTGCATTTAGTTTAATTAAATCTTCCTGTTTTTTTACAGACCTCTACATCAAGACTTTGTGTGATTTTGAGACGTGTGCTATTTTTATACTATTGTTCTGCTGTATAATGATCTAGAATAATCCCAGGTGTGTGTGTGTGTGTGTGTGTGTGTGTGTGTGTGTGCGTGTGTGTGGGGGGGGTCTCATGATGTCTGTGTTATCGCATTGCAAGTTGTACTTTTGCTATTTTTAAGTTTTATACTATAAGTATGCATGCCAAATTTTAGAGTTATATTGAAGAAAGGCATATTTAAACAAAAAGATAGTGCAATTCTCTAGCAGCTGCTATTTAGTGACTTGTTTTAAATGGTTGCTTTGATTCATGGTGCACTGGAGCAATTCTAACAAAATGTAGTTGATGCCTTTAATTTATTTTAAATTCATCAATATGTGAAGTAACATAACCACCGTAGCTTGATATGCCTTTTTTAGAAAAATAAAATAGTTATTTCAATTATACATTTGATCATAGACCTGTAATTATACTGTAAATTTAAGACTCTCAGTCATTCTTTACGTCAGAAAACAGATACAAACATATAATCAGCAACAAATTGTCCAATGAAATATTTCAAAAATATGCTTTTATTCCACTTCCAAAGAAACAACATAGAAGAGATGCCCTTAACCTGAGAAAATATTCTGAAAAATAATGACAAGAATGAACTCTGCTTCAGTCACAAAACTCTTTTGAAGATCGTATTCACATCTGAAAGAGGTTAAAATGGAATTGTTGGCAAATCAAGGCACTTAAAAGTATGGCATAACAGACATACTTATCCATGTTTTGAAATGGGGGAGTATGGTATGTGGTACCAGTTTTGAGGTGATGCAAGTAAAAATGCATCAAACTATGTATGAACTGCACTACAACGAATTTTGTATTTTAGGTATGAGGTATAAGGCTGAATCTAACTTGGTTATTAAAGCAATTGTGGCATATCCTATCTCTGAAAAGTGAATCTGACAAGATATAAAATTAACAATTGGGGTCTGATAAGTTATTCGGACTGATTTTCACATTAACAGACTGTGTAATGCAAAAACTGACACAGCTGCCACTTTTTACTGAAGTACCATTTTCATACAGCATATTTCTAGAAAGAAGGGAAAGAAACATTTCTCACTAAATCAGTCTTCTCCAACACACCATCATGGTAAAGATGTATCACTACCATCAAACATGGCAACTTAAAATCTACAGCAAAGGTAAACTGATAATAACTTAACTCTATTTTTTACTGGACCAATTGGTGTTAAAAGTATCGCTGCATTCTCAAAGCAATGAATATACTAAAGTGAAAATCCCAGCTTACCTGGGGAAAAAATTGCTTTTTCAATGGCTGTCCAAATAGAGAACCATATGAAATCTGAATCTTTTCTTCTCAGACAGGCATCAAGAATGAAAACATGTTTTGTTCCTGTTTATATAAAGCTCTGAGTTTGCCCTCCTTATTTTCTATTCCTGTCGCTTTATCTCACCCTGTCTTCACTCTCTTCTGCACTCTTCTCACATTGTCCTCATTTCATTTCCCCTCCTCATTAAAACAGGTTGAATTCTATCAGGTTGTGCCTAAGAATGGTGTCTTTGACAGCTGCAAAGACAAAGCGGATGTTCTCGGTGTCTGTGGCACAGGTGAAGTGGGCATAGACCATCTTCTCCGTGTCCGGGTTTTGTTCCTGGTACATCTTCAGGATAAATTCTTGAGCTGCTTTAGCATCCTGCTGAGGTCCTGCAATGTAAGGGTGGCATTAAATCACTTCCTTCTTCTTGAATCACTGTAAATAGAGGTGAACTTAAAAGGGTCAGTTCACTGATCATTTGTATCACTTGTGCACACCTTGTTCTACATAAATCACAGGTCAGAGTTTTGGCTCAACAAGAGCATTTTCATTTCACTTTCTCATTTTCCAAATCCCAAAGTAACTTAAAAGTGCAGATAGATTCGTGTCAACCTACAGGCTTGCATGTCATGTCAAGTGCATTTAGTAGGCCACAGGACAGTGGTAGATCATCAATCGTATGGTGAATAATAGCGGATTTAAATTACGTATTAGCGTTTCTCCGTATCAAGGATGTGAACATCATCATCCTTGAATGAGTGGCCACTCGCCTGTAGGTGGGTGTAGACCACTGAATCCTGGCCTGACGTGTTGGCTCTCCTATACTGCGCCAGCCTCTTAGCTAGCGTCTGTTTGGTCTCCCCGATGTACAAGTCACTGCAGTCCTCCTGGCATTTAACAGCGTACACTACATTACTCTGTTTGTGCCGGGGGACCTGATCCTTGGGGTGGACCAGCTTTTGGTGCAGTGTGTTCAGGGGTTTGAAAGCAACTGAGACGCAATGTTTTGAAAATACGCGTCTCAACTGTTCCGACACTCCCGCCACATACGGAATCACTACTGGTCTGCTTTTTGGCTTCTCCTCTCCCCCATTTGGCTGGAGCATGCTTACAGTCAGCTCAGATTTGAAGATGTCACCTGTTTGAGTGACGAAATGTTTCTGAATAAATCACAAAAAGTTGAATCAGTTCAACTAGACCAGAAGTTTATTGAGAAACATTTCGCCACTCAAACGGGTGTCATTTTCAGTCTGAGACTGCAAGCATTCCTACCCTTGTATTCCCACCCTTTCTTAATTAGCTTCTGATCCAGTTGAACTGATAAACCTTTTCTGTGACATGAGCTTAGCAGTTTTTCTGGAGGCTAGTTACTCTCTAGCAGTTGTCATCATAAAGAGGGTGGGGTGATTTAATCAGCTCCAGATATCATGTTTTTCTTTGGCCAGCCACAAATATGTAGTAAAGATAGAGATGTTACGGTGTGAAAGGCCATTTGTATCGTTAACCTCAGCTCAACTTCAAACCATCACTCTTTGCGCAGGCATCATGCTGCTTTGTGTTTGCCATGAGTAAGGCTGCTCCTCATTTCCAACACACTTAGAATATGAATGAATGGCAGCTGCTCTTGTCACTCACGAGGTTTTTTTATACGAGTGCAGGATAAAGCTCCTACTTCACCCATTGTCCTGGCCTCACTTACGCTTACATATACACACAAACCTTGGAACTCGGCAGTATAACTGGCAACATGTGAATAAGGGATCTTGCCCTGTATCAGATATGTATTATCGTAAACTTACAGACGACAGTCTTCACATCTCTCACTCGCACATATACACGCACGCCACACACACAAACCTGTGAAGTCAGTGAAGTAGTTGGCTATGTGAGAGTATACGATCTTCTCCTCCAGTAGGTCGGTCTTGTTGAGGAACAGGATGACAGAGGAGCGTTGGAACCAGGGGTAAGTGATAATGGTCTTGAAAAGGGCCTTGCTCTCCTCCATGCGGTTCTGTCAGGGACATGTAGTACCAGGAGGTCCAATCATTCACACTGACATATTAAACATATACTGGATAAAAGGCAGTGTGAACTTTTTGCCCTTTTTGCTTTGCATTCCTGGTCCCAGATGATGACATGTTGATTCTCACCTCGTTGTCGCACTCAGCCAGGACTTGGTCGTACTCGCTGAGTGCCACAAGGAATATGATGGATGTGACGTTCTCAAAGCAGTGGATCCACTTCCTTCTCTCTGACCTCTGACCCCCAACATCCACCATTCTAACATGACAACAGCCACATTCAAACAGCAACATTTTACTTAAGTTGCATTCATATAGCATAAACATTTGATTAGGAACTTTCTCCCAGGGAGCATCGTACTGTTAAGTCATCTTTGAACATTTAACATGGACCCAGCTCACACCAATAAGCTTTTAAGGAATGCACCCCTGATTTTTTTCCCCTGGCTTTCCAAATTTGAGCAAACCACACAGAATCTAACTATAAGCCATTAAGACTGCCATAGAACAGAAGATATGTATTACAAAAAGTTAAATAACAAACTTTGTGTCACTGAATCCATGTTATCTTGATCCTTGTTCTACAGTATATACACCACAGTGCTAGCAAGCATTGTAATACTGTTAACCTGAAAATGGCTTTCCTCATTCTAAATGATTTTTCTATCATGCCTGCATAAAACTGATATTCATATACAGTGGTACATTTTATGCTCAAATATCTTAAACAGCATAAACTATATGATATGAAAAATATCCATTCATTCATGCATGAATAAAATACTTTATTTCACCTGAAAATAACATTCTCCATGTAAAAGGGATATTCTATGATACCAGTAGTAGGTACTCGGACTCTGAGGATATCCTGCAGGTCGGGCACATAGGAGGGATCTGTAATTCGGTCCAGATCATTGAGGTAACTGAAAAATATGAATAGGATAAGTAGAGAGAGAAAAGGAAAAATAATTATATATTTACACACATATGCACACACACACAGCTCTTTCAAAAACACATTGTTAAAAAGTGCTTTATATAAATCCTAAAAATAAAAGTAAATAGATAATATAAATAGAATTAAACATGACCAAAAGAAACGGATCAAGCCAAAAATCAACCACAATAGGTTAGACTCGCCTAGAAAAATAGGTTTTTAGAAGCCATTTAAAATGGGGAAAATTCTTCTAAATATATTGTGCTAAAACTGCAAAGGCATAGTCATATTTTGTTTTGTAACTGGAGTGAGGGATCAACTGAAGTTTGAGGGTCAAAAATTGCAATGAGGAGATCAAAAATACAACTGGGGCAAAATTATGCACTGCTTCAAATGTAGTCAACAAGATCTTTCAGATTATTCTTAATTTTATAGGAAGTTAGTGGAGAGATGAAAGAACAGGGATAATGCGGGTGATACTGGGATATATGAGGTGTTCTGACACCCAAAGACATTTGACCAACTGGCACTACGACCAATATAGCAACACATCAGGCATTGTGTGTAAGGAGTGTAATCATGGAAGGGAGGAGGGAGGAGATGTTGTGCAGTTGAAAGAGAGTCTGGTGATGCGCAACAAGTGGCATATGGCTCTCCTCACCTTTGGGCTTTCCTGGCAGGGATGGAAAGATGTGCAAAAGAGAAGTCAAGGTTTGTGCCCAGAGCACCACAAAAACATAGTTGAGACCTGTCTCAGAGGGGATTCTTCTTTTGCATAAGGAGGACTGAAGGAATGGCAAAGTTTAAGCCATAGTAATTAAATTATGGCATCACAGACACAGGGAGTGTTCTACCTCCCAAGCAGCAGTTTTATTTTATTTTATTGTATTGCTATCTACTGGAGGCTGCCGGTAATATGTTAACAGCAACAAAAGGCGTAGAAGGAATTAATTTCATTAATTTCATAAATTCATCTGCTGTCATCTACATGGTTAGCTACCAAGACAGGATTTTTTTGTTGTGGATGAATGTTTTTAAGTTTGTATTTGCACTTGTACATCACTCTAGATAAGAGCGTCAACTAACCCTGCCTATAATGTGATGTAATGTAATGTGGTCTGGGCCCTGTGTGAGTGGACAGCATGGTTGGCCTAGCTACCTTAGGGTCTAGTTGCCTTTGTGTTAGTAGTGGTTTACATTTGTGATTGCTTTATGCATATCTGTTTTATTTTTGATACATGATTAGATACTTCATTGGTATGTGATGATTAGTTCGTTACATGATTATGTTCAGTTTACAGTACATGATTCTGTTGATCAGTAGGCTATACGGATTTTAAAGTCAATATTTTTTTGGTATTATTTACAGTTCACTTCACTTTTTATACATGCCTGTGTGTCTACCATTACACAAGGAGCTCGGACACTATTTATTTATCCTCATTGTGTAATTTAGGGGAGAATGGTTGGCTGTCAAATTGTACATTATATTACAGGCATTTGGCAGACACTCTTATCCAGAGCGACGTACAATGAGTGCATAGGGTCAAGGTGCAAAGGATACTGGAGCAACACTAGAAGCTAGATAACAATCGTAGTGCCATCATAAGACCCTAATGCAACATCAACTAAGACACACCGACCAAAATAAACTAATAAGATTGCATGTGCGTGAACCAAGTACATCAGAAAGAAGAAAAGGAATAGGGGAGTTAGAGGAAACTAGGAGTTATAGCTAAGACTGGATGGGGAGGGGGAAAGGTACAGGCAGAAGAGATGAGTTTTAATCTGCTCTTGAAGATGGTCAAGGTTTCTGCTGTTCTGACTGCCATGGGAAGGTTGTTCCACCAGTGAGGAGCCAGGACAGACAGTAGTCATGACCGGGAGGTGCAGATACGGAGAGGGGGAGGTGCCAAGTGACCAGAGGTGGCAGAACAGAGAGGTCTGGTTGGTGCATAGGGTCTGATGAGCCTCTGTATGTATCCAGGTGCTGACCCCTTGACTGCCTGGTATGCAAGCACCAAAGTCTTAAATTTGATGCGAGCCATAACAGGCAACCAGTGGAGGGCAGTGAACAGGGGGGTGATATGGGAATGTCTGGGGAGGTTGTAGACCAGCCGAGCAGCAGGATTCTGGATGAGTTGCAGAGGTTTGATGACAGATGCTGATTAATAAGCCAGCAGAGTGTTACAGTAGTCCAGGTGGGACAGGACCGTCGCCTGGACCAGGAGCTGGGTGGAGTAGGTGGTGAGGAAGGAGCGGATTCATCGGATGTTGTAAAGCAGTGGTCCCCAACCACCGGGTCACGGGCCATTAGGTAACGGGTTGTGTCCTGTTTCCGGACTGCGGGCCATTAGGTATCAGGGCACACAGAAAGTTTGAATCTCAAAAGAGGTGAATTTGTTCAGCTGGATCAGAGGTTCATTTTTGAAACGTTTCGTCACTCACCAGGTGACTTCTTCAGTCTAAGCTGAAGGCAAACATCCCCCTCCTTATAAACAGTACCGTGATGCCACACAACAATAGGTTGGCTTCACATGCAAGTTGGGTGATCAACTGCACATTCAGTGACAAAGGGCACCATTCACAGAGGATTGGGGAATGTTCGCGATCACGGCATTGTAAGACGCCGATAGGTGTACTCTCAGGCCACTCTGAGAGTACAGGTACTCTTTGGCCTGAGAGTACACCTATCGGCGTCTTACAATGCCGTGATCGCGAACATTCCCCAATCCTCTGTGAATGGTGCCCTTTGTCACTGAATGTGCAGTTGCTTAGACTGAAGAAGTCACCTGGTGAGTGACGAAACGTTTCAAAAATGAACCTCTGATCCAGCTGAACAAATTCACCACTTTTGAGATTTCCCTACCTGGATTATTGATCATGCATCAAGACAGAAAGTTTGAATATTTCTCTCTTTTTTGAATTATCAGTGTAAAG
>OMLC01000673.1:0-10566 GCA_900302585.1 Regalecus glesne
AGGCGATCATAGGAGTTGACTCTCCTTCTCTCTCACACGCTACACTAGAGCACCAAAGTGGGCTGAACGTCTGTTTCTTCTTCTTCCCTTCTCCCTCTCAGATGAAATATTAATGAAATGTCAGGCCATTGTATTCTGGCTGTTTTTTTTACTAAATGATATTTTTACTCTGTTTTCAACCTGAACAAGACAAGAGAGAGTGTGTGTGTGAGAGAGAGAGAGAGAGAGTGAGCGAGAGAGAGAGAGAGAGAGCAGAGTAAGTGTGTGCACATATGAATACGAGTTGGCCCATCTAGGCTCATCATGAAGACATTTTAGGATTGACCTGACCCCAGCTGTATTATCGGACCACAGGCCAAGCTAGTAGAACAATGAAAATAGCGGCTGTGTGTTGGTGGATGGTTTCATTAGACTCACTGCTGTTAATATGCTGGCTGCTGCTGTCCAGCGGAAAGAGTGCGGTCACCGAAAATCAGCCACAAAATTACAGCTCACTCTCACGGCTGTGATTTTCCAAATGGAGCCATTGTGCCTGAGGCGATTTGCGGTGGAGGGGAAAAGGGAGAGTGGAGAGAGAAGAATGCAAAATATTTCTAAATAACAAGTTTGTTTGGTGATGAATTACAAAATCGGCTTGTTGAGTTAATGTGCTGCTGATAGCCTGTGAGAGCATCGTCTCCTGCCACTGGCTCTGATTAAGAGATCAACTGCCCTGCCCTGCAAAGACGCCTTGACTAAACACCATTTCATATCTACTGATGGATACTGTACATTGGAAATGATAAGCAAACCTCTTCTGCATGACAGATGGTCACAGCCAGAAACTGGAAGCCACTTTTCTTCATCTCAGAAGTCGTCATGGCAGCACAGACTGCATCCTAAACATAGTAGAAGAAGAAACTTCACTCTCTCATATGATGAAATGTAATACATCCTCATACAGAAGAAGAGACTATATTTACTTGTCATTGTACATACATACAACAAAACGTGTTCTCTGTCCACATAGCAAAGTCTGTGTGCACTCTGCCATTTCACTAAGTGCAATTACATTGTTGTAATCGGTAATCTGTAACAGATTACATCATGTCACTAATCCCCAAATTCAGGTCTTGTACTTTCCCTCACTGCTCCTATCCTGGCCAGAGCTCCCTCCAGCGTCCCACCGGAGTGAACACACGCAAGGTTCCTATGTATTCTCAAGGCTTTCAAAAGAGACACTACGTCTCCCACGTTTCCAGAAATCCGATTCAGCTGGTGAGGCCTGCACCTCCAGATGTCCTGACAGGGGCTTCCAGCTGTATCCAACAAACGTATATTACCCTCTCTCCTCCCATCTCTCTCTTCCCCCCGCTCTCCTTTGCGTAATCCCTCGCTCCCCCTCTTTCATCAAGTCCTGGCTTTCACTATCCATCCATCTTTCTTTCTCTCACCGCTCTTGATGTCCTCCCCATAGTTTCATGGAAAGGCGGTAAGGTATGTCCTGGCACGTCCATTGACTTGTCATTAGCCACAGCGTCTTCTCACTGCTGGTCCTGGCCTGCACATCTTAATTTCCACTGCTGTGTACACTTGTTGTCCAACGGGTACCATGGCAACCTGCCTCTGCTCGTAGTTATGGACCTTAGGTATGTTATCTGGAAGGAGGGAGAGAGACAGACACACACACAGAGAGAGAGAGAGAGAGAGAGAGAGAGAGAGAGGATGGAAAAGTAGTATGAGTACAAGTTAAAATGCCAGGCGGCCTCCAGAAAGCAGTTGGGAGGGTTACACGGTAGAGCCAACACTGACAGAGAGGAGGTCAGGCTGGTCCTGAGCGTCTCTGTTGGTCTTGGCCCGATGCTCCATTCGCTCTGACGGCAGTCCATCTCCCAGCCATTTACGATGAGCTTAACCAGGGGACGTGGCGCCCCTCAGAGCGGAGAATCAGCCCGACGTATGGCCGCATGGTCCGATCTCAGAGCCCACAGAGTGAAATGCTGCAGTCTAGAACTGTGTTGTGGGAAACAAACCCAGTTCCTCATGGCAACCCGGCCGGGCAGCTTTACAAACACATGCACCAAGACCAGTAGTGGAACGGCTACGTCCTGCATGCTGCCAGCTGAAACTCCGTATTCGAGCTGCACTCCTGTGGTCAGCAGATGTTTGAGGCTGGACCCTGACCACCGGGTGGGCATGAGAGTCGAGGGTGATCACGTTTGCGTGGTTAACCATGAGCACCATCCTGCTGGTCATTATTTATATGGGCGGTAGCGTGCACAGGTCATGACCTCAGCCCCTCTTCCAGGGCTGTGCTGGACATGCGTTCTCCCTCCATCTTGTATTTAAGGCTAAAAAAATGGGCGGGGTCCAGTGTGGCTCAGAAACGCTACATTGGAGGCAGGATTTACATTAAAACTGTATATACACAAGGGAAGGCGTAGTCAGGCTCAGAGGTAGGCCGGTCATCTAATAATCAGAGAATCGGTGGTTCAATCCCTGGCCCCTGCAGAAAGTGTTGATGTCCCCTTGAGGAAGACACTGAATCCCTAACTGCCAACGATCTGTGATGGAATGCTGATCCCTCTAGGGGATTTCCTTGCCTCTCACCCAATGTGTAGGAATAGGCTCCAGCATGACTCTGTGACCCGGCTCCAGATAAGTGGTTGATAAAAAAGATGAATGGATGGATGGATGGATGGACAAACAATGGAGACACACTTACATTATCCAAATTTAACCCAAGTCAACCATCTTCAGTTGCCCTGATAAAAGCAGAGCCGTTTGCCTCGGTCAAGGGCACTTGGCTGATGCTCAACACATTGGCTATTGGTTGCAGTGAGGTCTGTAACAGCCAGGCTGAGCCTACAGGGTGTCAAACAGAGAGAGGACAGCAGACGTCCAAGGTCCCTGCTGGAAAACTTTTTAAAAGAGGAAAAACAAATCAAACTGGGGAGGTCCTCCATGGCACCGGATCAAAGCCTGTTAAAATGCATATTCCAGATCAGCCCCTCCTCACCACAGAGGGCTGTCGGGGTTGCCTGTTCTGCAGCAGACGCATACCATATACATGAACACACTTGTACAAGCATGTATGCACACACAGACGCCAGCCGACAGCCTCAAATGTATATCTGGAATGTGGGCAGGTTAACTTGTGCACGCACAAACACACACGCGTGCGTGCACACACTTCACTGAACCGTACTGAAGTGGAACACATGTGAGAGTACTTACCGGTGTTCCTGGCCTCCTGGGGACCCCTGCTCTAGACTCACCTATGTTGGGCTTCTTTGTAGTTCAGCAGAGGGTTAGTCTGCCGTGGCCATAACATGTGTAAGGTATTGTGACTCTGGGGGAGAGGCAGAAGAGGGGAGGACTGCTCCACTGCATCAGGAAGCAGATTATTGACTTTGGTGGGAGGTGTGTGTGCACACATGTCTGTGTATAGTCACCTTGGCGTCAGCGTCACTGAGCAGTCCACCCTGAATCTGGGCCATTGTATTGGCGTGTATGGGAAAATTCAATTTCAGCCTTTCAGGGCACGGCCCATTGACCCACGATGAGCAGCATGTATCTCTCCCCTCCTTCCCCTCCTGTTCCCCTCTGGGGCGTCTTAAATCCAGAAAGGCCAGCCACTTCGCTCAGACAACGCTGACCTTTCACCGGCTGAGAAGACACAATACGCTCTGCTGCCGCACTGGAGCATTGTTTTACAACATGGCTGCCTCCCCACGTGCTGCCTGATCTCAGCTCGCATTGATGTGGCTTCTGCAGAGAGTATGTGATTTACACAATAGCGAATGTGCCTCTTATTTATGGTGCTCTCTAGACAGAGCCTGGTGTGGGCTCCCAAGGTCAACCGGTAGACAGGTGAACCACAGACCTTGGATTTCAATGAAAGGAAGTGATTATAAAAACAGGAAAATGCCTGTTTATGAAGGGCTGATACCAAACCACTGAGCCGACATGTGCTACACTCTAATGCCAGAGGTCTATAGTGATTCTAGCAGGGTAAGGCTAAACGGTTTTGCTAGCATGGTTTATCAGTAGACCATAAACCGCAGGGATGGACATGGGCTTAGATGGAACATCGGGGGGGTGACCAAAGACTACGGTTGCTGTTATATTAACAGTTATAGGGTCAGTTCATTGGGGAAGCAGAGACTTCATCATAGAAATCACACACTTGTGGTCTAGTGCAACTCCATGATACCACCATGGAGGCCGCGCCATCTCGACAACCAGAAATTGCATCAAACAAGCCTTGTGCTGCATGCTTCTAGTTGACACGTGTTATTCAGACACAAACTAGTAACACATCTGTCCCTGCACACGCCTGGCCAGTTAAAGACACATATGGAGGGGAGGGGGTGCCTGGGGGGGCTCTGTAGTGCGAGACGCAAGTTGAGACCACACACATCAGCGGTCTCCACTTGCTCCTATTGCAATCCCACAAATCTGTGGTGCAACATGATGGGTCGGACCCTGGAACAAATGGGGCCTCCCTTTGGGCCTGTAGACGACTGTTTATCCACCTGCAAACTGTTTCTGTGGACCACAACAGAGAGACGCCGAGTCTCACAGGACTCAGCAGGCCATAGGAGAGGAATAGAGTGATGGATGTCTCATTTCATCCCACGCTCTCTTTGTCTTCATTTATTTCAAATTCCTGCCCCTTGTCCACCAGCAGCCACTTACTCTCCTTCCATCCCCCTGTACTATCCTTCATCTGCTCTGTTCCTCCCTTTCTGACAACCCCTCCACATTTCCTCCCCCGGCAACCCACTTGTCACTCTTTTTATCTCCACTCCAACATGTTAAGCCTCCTTTTTTGCCAGTCTCCTCTCCTCCATCAATGTCTCCCCTCCCCCTTTAACCCTCTCCTCCCATCATAGTCTTGCTTCATCCTGTCTGAGGCCTCATCACTCTGCCCATGTCGTGACCCATTTGCTGGAAACACCAAGATCTGATTGAGCAACACTGAACACACAAACACAGCTCAGGCCCAAGCAAGAAGGAAGGAATTCTCTCTCTCTCTCTAACGAGCCAGGTATCGTGGGTTCAAAGCCAGCGCGGGGTATCAGGAATGGCATCTCGCCATATTCTCCTCCACTGCCTCTAAGTCTGTGTCCAGCCCCAGGCCAGAGTGGGTTTGACGCTCTAGCATATTGAATGGTGCATGCATGAGCTGGGGACCTTAACACCTCACACTGCTTCATTATCCGCATGGCATTACATTTTGATGGCAAGACTGATTCAGGTTTCCGTCTGTAAGTGTTGCAGCTCTGCATGCACACATGTATGCAAGCACACACATGCACGTGCACCCACATGGCACTCTTTAAACTCTGATCACTACCCTAGATGTTAAGTGAGACGTGTTGGCTGGATTTGCGCTTTCTTCCATTCCCTTCCACTGAGCACTGCGGCTCTCATGTCGTGTCCACTGGCTGACTGTTGGCTGCAGCGTTCCCAGGCCCAGCCAGATGATACTGGCATGGCTGCTCTCATGGGCCGTAAGCACATCTAAACTATACAGCCAGGGCCAGCAGAGGAGATGAGAGCATCGGAGCGGCTAAGTGAGTGCTTAACTCGTTTAATAAGGGTACATCTCCGAACATGACTCCGGAGGTCAATAATGGAGGGAAGATAATGCGGAGCCTGGGGAAGGCTAAGTCACTGTGACGTGGGTATGAGCTAAATTCAGTCACGTCTGAGGCTGACCATCGTCTCAGACCACGACAGTCTTGGCGTACGTCAATAAACACTGGCTGAAGTTTGTGTAAAAGCAAGACGAGACGAAGAGAGGGAGTGGACGTAACAACCAGTCTGCTGTGAATGCCAGAGCTAAACACCAGCTCCAGCGGAGCAGGCTGTGATCCGTGCCTTCGTGTTTTTCTCTACAGCTGCATTCTGGAGAAACACCTTGTGGAGGCACTGTTCAGCCAACGTGGCCTCATGTCTGAGGCAAGCTGGAGCAAATCCTCTGCTCGCTTGGGGAAAATCCGGGTGGAGGAATACAAAGGAGTCAGATACTCAGATTTCCCCCAACGTCTGCTGCGGAACGCACTACGAGAAAGGTATCAAAACCTGAGAAGCTCCTTTGCAGCTGTATAAGAAACTTCATCCATTTGTCATGCTGAACCCCAAAATGTGACCTGTAAAGATGGACCTCTCATTGTACATGCAAGGAAAATTATCTTCTGCATTCAACTCATCCTATTGTAAAGGAGCAGGGGGCAGCTGCAGGGCCCGGGGACAAACTCTGCTTATTTTTCCCATTGCCTTGCTCAGGGGCACAGGCAGGGGCATTAATCCGAACATGCAGTGGCATATTCTAGTCGGGCTCTCCGATCGAGGTGGGAGCGGGGGGCTTGTGATGCCTCCTTGTTGCTGCAAATAGTCCTCTGGAATGTTTTCGTGAATAAGATCATCTGGTTCACCG
This sequence comes from Regalecus glesne, assembly GCA_900302585.1. Classification (NCBI taxonomy): domain Eukaryota; kingdom Metazoa; phylum Chordata; class Actinopteri; order Lampriformes; family Regalecidae; genus Regalecus; species Regalecus glesne. The sequence continues at coordinate 6,428 of OMLC01000673.1, forward strand.
TGACGGGTTTAGTCAGGGAGGCAGGACCCTCATGTAAAAGCCATAAGCTGACAGCTCTCTTCTTATCTGTGATTATTACCTATTGTCACTGTTGTATTGAAGGCACAAATAGGGCCTTGGCACAGACCCAGCGTACTGCCACCTGGGGAACAACGCCTTCAGTGCAGCCCACGGCATCTCATGGGAATTAATTGTTCGGCTAATATCATTGTGGACTTCAATGGGCCTGGCTCCCCTCCCAATTCCTGTGATAACACAATGACGGCAATTCATCCTGGACATATTGAAACAGAGCTGCTGTCTAATTGAAACGCAGTGTGTGCGTCTCTGACCGTTTCAGTGGCTGCCTCGGGTAAGATGTGTGTCCTGCAGAGATGCTGTGTTCTCACCTTCTTCATCAGGGAGGGTCTGAAGTGCAGCTTCTGGAGAGGCTCCGTTCTGCAGTCGAGACCCCAGCAGGACAGCACAGCAAAGGTGATTCTGTTCATCTGGACACATTTATGGAGAGAGACATCTTATCAATCATACAGGTGCCATCTCCAGTCTATGCTGACTGCAGGCATCCCCAGCCTTATAGACACCCAGTCCTCACACAGCCTCTTTGACTTCCTCTACTCTGACTTTTTGTGGTTTCCTTACCCGGATTATTGAGCAAAGGGCAGCATAGCTCAAGAGGCAGGGTGGCCATCTAGTCATCAGAAGATTGGTGGTTCGATCCTGGATGATTCAGAAAGTGTGTCTAAGTGTCCTTGAGCAAGACAGTGAACCTCTAACTGCTCAAGCCCTGTGATGGAAAGGTGACCTGTCCAGGGTGTTTCCCCACCTTCACCCAGTGAGCGCTGGGATAGGCTCTGGCATGACCCCATGACCTGATTTAAGACAAAGGGTTGATAATGGATGGATTACTGAACATGCAGTATAAAGACATTAGTAAGACATTTTTGCAATAGAGCCATCCACAATATCATCAATGTAGTAGAGAGGGTCTCAAGAAGGCTGTGGCTTAAATGAGGAGCATCACGAGGTCATAAGTAGCTAGCCATCTGCCCTGATCAGGTGTAGGAAGCTGAAAGTCTCGAAGCATCCAGTGACCCAAGGGACATCATTGAAGATGTCTCCAGGAGCATCGGCAGATGCGTGTGTACAGACAGATCCAGGTTGTTGGAGAGGTTAAGTCTTGTGAGCTTGCATCTTCCAGACGGCTGGACAGTGTTGGCTATGCGGTGATGCCTCATGAATACAAGAAACCTGATTACAGCAAGAATTCCAAGCAGGCATTTTTCAACTAATTAGATATCCACATTTAGTTTCTTATAATTAGCCCAAGTGGCCCAATGTTGCCTGTGCACATTTGTAGATTAAGCAAGTAATGAGCATCCCAAAAAACACAACGCACATCGACCTCCTCTCGGGTGATGTTGAGATGGTTTCAGCTCAGCAGGGCAGACACCCCCCCCAACCAACGTTATCTCTCTCTGCTGAACGTGAGCTAATTACAGAGCACCAGGTGTGGGTTTGCTTGCTGACTATCACAGATTCTAGATTGGATGTAGACCCTTCGGAGCGCACCTGGAAGCTCAGGGTCCCAGTCCCTATCAACCCAATTTTGCAGCTTCAATTAGGTCCGGTGTAAAAATCAATTGTGTTCAAGTCGCTGGAGCGTGAGCCGCCCTCCGCCATCCCATCACCCCCCGGGATCATTACAGTTGATGTAGGAGGGCACTTGACAAAAGGCCATGTGTTTTGAGCTGTGACAGATACTATTTATTACCGCTTGCTTTAGGGTGAGTGGCACTGTTGAATAATCATCAGCACCTTTTTTTAATCTGTTCAGTGCCACGAGAGCCATGAAGACCCACACTTAACCAGCTTTCCAATACTTTCCTGAGCATTGTTGTACTTTTTATGGCCTGATGTAGTGTATTGTAGTAGCCCTTGTGGAAATCCCCACTTATTTGAGAACCGAGCTGACCAAACAGAATCAGAACAGGATTTGCACCATTCACAATATCACCCGGGACTGTTTACAGGGGCTGCTCTACCAGTGAACTCGCCCCCCTGAATTACACGTCACGTTTACCTGTTGTCACTGTGAGGATCTGTCAGGATTTGCTGCCATCTCCTTATCAACACAAAGCAGTGCCCAGGAAACCTGAAAGAACATGTTCATTCCATATAAATGCACATCTGCCGGGTGGTGTGAATTGTAAGCAGGGTGGATACATTCGGCTGCACGTCCGAGCTTCTCCTTCCTAATCTCTGCGCATTCAGAACACGGAGGATGGTTGATGGGAAAAGGCTGGTTATGTTGTTGGGCCATTTTCCCCATGCAGGGATGTCCTTAATCTGGGGTGGGGTGCTCTCTCCCTCTCCGTCTCTCTCTCTTTCATCTGTGAAATCCACACACCAGATAACATCTGTGTTGGTATGCTGCACCCTTGTGGTGCTCCACTGCCACATCTCTCGCTATAAAACACAGATAAGGATGCTGTTTGGCTGCAAGGGAGGCAGATTGAATCTGTGGCATTTCACTGAATCTGGCTGGCATTTTTCTGGAATTTGACAGCCATGATGTTTTCAAAAAACAAACAAACCCAAACCCTTCGGAGCATGTAGAGGTCTTTGAGAGGAGTAAAATGTTTAAATTATTCAATGTAAAGCACCTGCTGCTATTTCTTTTCTTAACAAACATCAAAACATGACAGCTGAGGATGGGAACATACGCAATCTGGATTTACCGTGTGAATCTGTGGCACTTTTTCATATTCAGAGATCAGTGTATGTTTGGCCTGGGAAGGAGGGGTATCGCACCTCCGGACAGGCCGAGATTTGGATCCATGTACACACAGGCACGCATGCAAATGCACCCACAATCAGATCCAACCTCCCCGTTGATCTTTAAGTGGTGTCGTTATTTACGGGGCTTAGCGATTACATCCGGGTCATTTCCCTAGCCATTTTCAGCTAAGGATAAAACGAATGGCGCTTTCTCATTTTGTCTGTCAATCATTCTGCTATTAAAATATGTTGATATAGCATAGTTAGAGATGAAAGACGAGCTTATTAAATAGTTTAAGATGTTAGAGGATTAGTGACAATCATTTTCTGACAGCCATGGGTGCTACTAGAGGAATGACAAGCGGTGCACCATTGGTAGCCATCAGCCTCAAATGTTATGCTAACAGCACTCTAGTAATTACTCAACGTAACTTCGAAACCGATCAAATACCGTATCGTCCAATTCAGAAGCGTGTAAGGGAGCAATTCTCAAAAGTGAAAAGGGTCAATACCATGCCTTGTCCACACATTCATGGGTATTTTCGAAAGCTTACCTTTTCGTCGCGTTATGGGGCGTGTCGTGTGCGTTTGGCTCGTTGGCTTTTATTCAAGCTTGGCTAACATGGCTGTAGGGTAGTGGTCATGTCGCCCCCTGTTGGTCTGGCATGTGCTTAACAGCACGTTGAACAGCCTCCTTTTTGCGTTTTCACTTGGACAGAGCTTTTCTTAAACAATGCCTGTATGGACAGGATTGGGGCTGTGGTAGCTCAGTGGTAAAATCCATCCTTCCCAAATTGACGAGCTAGATGTTGCAGGTTTGAAACCACTCCAGGGAATCTTTAAGGGAATCTAACCCCCCTCCCCCCAGGCTCCATCTAAGTCCATGTCCAACCCCACAACGTGAGGTCTAATTATGCCATGTAAAAATGGACCCCTCTCATTCTCGTGTGGACCAGATCTCCATGTTGAACATATCCCTGCCTTGGGCCTGATACGTACGCCTCACTCCAGAGGACCAGGTAGGAGCCTGCTGCCACGGAAGCACAGACGCCAGGCTGGTGGACCCTTGGCAACGGTTCAGCTGTGGCATTGATGGTAGGCGTCCCTGGGAGGTGACAAGGACAGCCATTGATTGGCCTTAAATGAGAGCGAGGGAGAGGATTGATCACCATCGATCCACTTCTCCCTCCGGCAGCCTTCTCTGTCTTTGATTATGAGCACTTTACGCCCAATCAAGCACGAGTGAGCCACGATGGGGATATCCCGTTGAGGGATATTAGCTCCATTTGTGAAGGCTGTAATTATGAGGGGATGCGAGGGGGAGGGGGGGACTCAAGGTCAACACACGGTTGGTGCCATCA
>OMLC01000682.1:0-14245 GCA_900302585.1 Regalecus glesne
ACAATTTATGAAATGGAATCAGGAATGACCAAGTCCGCTATGCATAGAAAATACATGTTTTTTCCACAATCACCCGTTGTATGACACCGCACCACATTCAAAAGTATTAGCACATTTTTTCCTTCAAATAAAAATAAAATGGAAAACAATAGATACAGCCACGTCACAATGCATCCAAGTAGATGGAACAGGCTTTATGTTTGGAATATGATCGAAACGGTTTATAAAATTAAAAAAACGAGTTGTCTCATCAGCACAAACTTATATAAAGAACCTGTTTCGTCTCAAATGCTTAGAAATTAAGAGCTTGGATATAAATGTGGTTGTACGGACATTTGGGACCAACACAAACAATTCTTACTCTATTAATCTGTTACTCTATTAATTTGTTACTCTTGTTATTCAAGAGTAAAAAGTGATTGTACATTGGTCATTAAAACAATAAAGCTAATGCAATCAAATCAATTCTTTGATAACAAATTAATATTTCACCATCAATATGCTTAGTGGGTGGGCTCTAGTCTATGCAAATGAGTAACAATGAGAGGAATCAAGACACATTCAGGGAAACGGCTAAGGGGAGTGAGTGTAACATAATGTAGTGTATGCATGTCTCTCTTACCCTCCTCTATGTGGAGGTCCCATTGACATGTTCCGTCCACGGCCACCACCCCTGCCTCCCCTCCCAGGATGGGATGGAGGAGGTCCCCTGCGGGGGCTCATCTCATCGTAGTCTCGACGGGAGGGAGGCATGGGGCCCCGTCCCCCCCTACCAGAAGGCATGCGATCAAAACCGCGGTCCCCACCACCTCTACCCCCACGCATGGGGAACCCTCCCATGGGCCTGCGGCTGCCCCCTCTCTCCTCAAACATAATGGTAAAACCACCGTAGTCATAGGTTTCATCATAGAAGTTAGGGTCGTAAGGTTGGGCACGGCCCTTAATGGGTGCCTAATGGGAGATATTGTAGCAAATTGAGACTCAACAAAACACATTTCTTAGTTTAGACATTAAAACAACTTAAATTCATCAATAATACTTGCATAAAATCACAGGTTTATGAAGAATTATTATAACCTTCAACCCCCCACTCAACATCCTTGTCAAAACTGTCATAAAATATGATTTACCTCAGAAATTAACTCTAGCATTGTCTTAATGCACTCAACTACCCTCTCAGATTTCCCCCCCACCAGCACCACCCGGTCTGTTGACTGAGGACAGCACTCCTGGAACAGCTTGATGCTGGTCTGAGTATTCTGAAGACAGAGAAACACAGACGGGGAAGTCTAGGACCATTACATTGACACAAATGAGGGTTTCAATGGGAACGATAGTCCACATTTTAGTGTCAAGAATTACAGAACAAAAACAACGTAGTAAAAGAATTTCAAAACCAATGCTAAAAAAAACAAAACACTAAAAAAAAAAATGCGTAGAAGATGAGGAAAACCTCTGGGTTCAACCCAGCATTTCTATCTTTACCAATTAAAAATATTAATTGCAAAATCAAACAAATTTTCATAATATTGTTATTTTAAAATCAAAATCACATATTTTGTTCTGTGTAAAATACAAAGAAACGTGCTTTGTATTAAGGTAAGTACACGGATAAAGGTAATGATAAAAAAGATGGCTCAGGCAAGGAATAACAGGTAACACCCTCGACATTAGCATAAATTTGTCATAGTTGCCAATATTGACAAATGATTTAATTTACATGTACCCGTGATTACCCGATCTATGGTATTTTTTACATACCTCTCGAAGCTCCTTGATCTTTGCTCCCTTAACCCCAATGATTGAGCCAGCCAGGCTTTGGTGTATCAGTAGACGCAGTTCACAGTCAAAGTCCATCCCATTATACTGCTGGTACTACAGCATCAGTGTATTAGTATCATAGTATAAAGCACTTGTGAATGAATTTGTCCAAAGATTATCAGAAAGGGTTTTTAAACTACAACATATTAAGAAACTGCACACAATGTCAATTAAAACTCTCACCTCCTCCAGGGTTGGGATAATCTTCAATAGGATCTCTCCAACTGTCTCGATGTCGGCGCTAATACTCAGGATGCTTCACAACACAGCCACAAATCACAAGGAAGAGTAGAGTCACATGGAGCCAGCAGAGTAACACCAAGGAGACCAATCAGGTGGTTTCATCCCAATGGAGGAGGAAAGAATATTTCAGATCAAAGAATTCAGCACTTATCCAAAGAGTAGAGTGTTAATAAGGAGCAACAGAACCCAATATTCTCCATTCACTCCTGAGACTAACCAGGCTAGGAGCAGATGAAGTAAAATTTATGACCCTATCATGAAAAGTCTTAGTGACAATGGTAATCCCACACTTTTATTCATGAGTGACTACCCATTAAAAAGGGAAAAAAAGAAAAGTCTGCTGTAGGAGAAAGGCAAAAAGAAAACAAAAATGAAGGGAACCCAAAGGAAAATTGATTTATTTGTGACCATTGGAGGGTAAAGCAGAAAGAAGGGCAGACTTAGAAAAATATTTAGATTATTTACTGACGAGGGGAAGTTTTTAAAATGTTCAAATCAAACAGGGTTGGATGCACACTACAATGATTTTGACCAGATTTCACTGTAACCAGGCTACCTAACATGGGACCAGGGACTGAATTCCTGGTTTGAATCTGGTTTCGTCACTAGGGTCTTCTTAAAGCACTATCCCCTTAAATGTTTGACTCGTACAGTATTAATGGTACTTGATATGGCCTAGCTTATATTTTCGGTTTTGTTGTTTGCATCCACTTCAATGTACATAGCAACACATGGGGAAAACAAATATTAATACTGTAATAACAGTAAAAAATGGATGAGCATCCTAATTGAGAGAACCACAACACAATTTATAGATGGGAGATGAATGGTAGACAGCTGAATGAGATTAACAAAGCAGGGTTTGCCATAGAAAACCAAGTCTTCCACCACTGGACACGATGGTTTACAGGGGAAGATGAAGAGGCAACCAACACAAGACAAAGAGGTGGCAAGAGTAATCTTGTACTTGAAACAGCTTTGACAGTCAATGAATAAGCTCAAATGATGCAGAATAAAGGAACACACACACACGCGCACACACGCACGCACGCACGCGCTCTTTTCTTGCAAACAAAGTATATATATTTAGCTTTTGTCTGGCAAAATGAAGACGGCATCGCAAGTTAAGCAAAATGGGGTAATAAGCATGTGAGGGGACTGACAAAACAAAAGTCATTCAAACCACAACAAAAATTAAAAAACACTGAGATATCAATTCTAAGGGGGTCTGAGGGACACAGAATATAATCATTGAAAATAAGATAGAAAAGACATTGAAAATGCTGACACAGTAACAGATTATTGTAGATTTTTACAGACTGAAAGATTGAAGAAACCCCAACAACACTTGCATATGGCTCATTGCTGACGTGACTTAAAAATTGAGGCATTAAAAGGATGATGACATGGCTTTTACAGGATCAAGAGGCAGATTTGGACTATGAAGAAGGCATTTTGCTTTAGAATAAATACTGTGAGAACAGGTAGGTTAAAATACAGTGGCTTGACAGAGGCAAGATGAGTATTATTTATCTTTGCTTTTGTTTGTCCTGTTGTCAGGCAGTGAGAGGGAGGAGCTTAGGGACATACCGCTCAGGCCCACTGCTGTCTGGGACTGACACACTGGCATTGTACTGGGCGTGGCATGGGCAGGGGCCAGGGCCATTCGAGCACACAGATGTCAATCAAGTAAGGCGCCCGTTTAGGGACAGGGCACGATTATGGGCGGGGCCAACCGGGGTGTCAGGTGGGCGGGCGCAGGAGGGGCCATCCAGAACATGGGCAACAGAGGAGGAAGTGGGCAAAAATAGTCAACAGTAAAATAATGAACAAGGGAGAGGGAAGAGGGAGGGAGGGGAAGAGGAATACATTTTTAATATACAGGCTCTACACTGGTCAAATGTGACTTCATGTGTTTTCTCTCAGAGTTTGGTTTGTCAAAGAGAGAAGAGGAGAAGGTGAGATTAGAAAAATGGGTGATGGCAAATTGAGGTTTAGAGGTAAAAATGTTGGGGGGAAGGAATAGTGGGGACAAGGATAGTGTGATAGTTGAGGCAAGAGAGGGAGAGGAGAATAAAATATGCGGCGAGGTAGAAAGAGAGAGGTTATGACATTGAGTGACTTGAGAATTGGCCAGGTTGCTGAAACATTTATAAAAGAATGACATAGCATTTGGTCGAAAAACCGAAGTCATCTATACTGCATCATGCCAATTCTAGAATTAACAGGGGCATTAGGGAGTAACGTGACACGTAAAAATAGATCTTGGTATAAACCAAGTTGCAATATGAAATAGTCATCATTAGTAAGAGGGAAATGGACATCTGTGCTTAGATCCAGTCTAACTGAAACAGTCAGATTTTCGTCTAAGATGGAAAAGAAAGAACAAGCTCAGAGGGTCAATCAGATGTTCTCATGAGCACTAAGCTAGTGTCAGTACTATCGGAAAGCCAATAGACCTTGTGTTTACCTTGTGTTCAAGCGACTCATCGCTGAAGAAATGTACTAATTTTACAGTTACTCAATATCAATATACTACACGAAATACCGGTTCTATGGGGTATGTTGATGATGGCTTGAAATAACGGCTCTATGGGATTTGTAGATGATGGCTGGTTGAGCACCAGCAGTGGGGAGAAAATAACAAAGAAAAATAAATTAAAATATTTGTTTTAAATGAATGAAAATAAAGATAAAATGGAAATCATAGATGTACTCACATCTGTTCGGAGGGCTTTGATGTTTTTGCCACCCTTCCCAATCACAGCTCCTGCATTCTGAAGGAAAGTAAGAGAAGTGAACACAATCTATAAAAACTTACATCACATATCATACAAATAAGGCGGTCATGATGTGACGATTCAACTACAAGGTGCAAGTAATATTTTTGAAGTCAGAATATATCAATCTGACCAAACTACACCAGAGGATAAAAGGTGTGAACAAATAAACAAATGGCATGGGGCAATTGACAATTTTAAATAGGCAGGGGCAATAACATTGGTTTATTCAAACGCTTCCCAATAGGGAGGAGGATGTAATGAGCCAAGAAAAAGAGAAATCAGATTAAAAACTGACTCGTAACAATTAAACCTGATTTCAATGAATGACGGGAGTAAAAAGAATACTGGAGATGAGAGGAATCCTGATTTACTTTGCTCTGCAAGAGAATTCGAAGCTCCACCATCTCATCAGAGTTTCTGGAGCGCTTGAATGATTTTTGGTCGTCTGTGTCCTCAGCAGGGCGCTTACCTGGTATAGAGATAGACATAATTAACACAAAAAACAGACCCTTGAAAGGATTTTGTACAAAACTCTTAAAGAAGACAGATTAACTGCAAGAAATAAATATGAAAATAAGATAAATTCACTTAAAATCAAAACTCATTTAAAAGACATGAGGTGATATTTTTTAAACCTAGGTTTCATTCAATTAGATAAATTCCCATGGCATACATAACAATTTTTACATGGATTATATCAACACAACTCCAAATATGGTACACAAATAAGCAGCCTCTGACAGCCTGACATCTGAGCCTGACAGAAATGTGAAGTGCAGAGCTGTGAATTTAGTAGTGAGGCTGATAATAAAAACCTGCTATCACTGTCCTTTTATCAAAACTTAATCAAAATATTTGTTATTGATCAAATTCCAAACATAGCTCTTAAGTCATCTTGATGCATGCTTAATAATCCAGCTATGGGAATCACAAAGAGTTGAACCGATTCACCTCTTTTTGTGATAACTCTCAAGGATTTGAGTTACATAATGCAATTAATAAACAGGCTAACCTACAAGGTTGAAAATGTAAATAGTACAAAAATATACTCGTGGTATACCGTTTGTCTCTGTGTTACTGAATGAGGTTTCTTCTTGTTGTTCAATTTCTGTCTCCATCGTCAGCTGACAGTGAGAAGGGTAGGGCGGTCACCTCGGTCCACGGAACAAGCAGCAGGAGGAGTGGAGCAAGAAACTGGGTCCAATAAGCAGTAGATGGCTAGCATTGCCAAAAAAAATATACGGGGGATATAGAGCAAAGAGAATGGAATTAAGGGAACAGCGGTGGGTAAAGATGGGAAGACTACACTGACGAGAATGCTTAAACTCAGATATTTATTGTAAGCACGAGGGTGTGATGATGGGCGGAACTAAAAATATAAGGACCAAACGGAGGCTGCAATCTGTCGCGGGAAGAACATTTATAATATTAAACGAAAAAGATAAATGGTATTTCACCCATCAAGGCTCCATTTGCATTAGATGGAAAATTAAATGGTTCACGGGCTTAAATTGATGTGGCACTTGATTTTCTAATATTCTCCGAGTGTCTTGCCATTCGATATAGATCCACCAACAGATGTTAGAGAGGAGTAATACAATTCAGGAAGACACATTCTATTAACGTGGGGTTCCAAATGACAGTAGAAAATTGTTTCATCAAGACAGACTGGCAGAGGCCTAAATCTCACCCGTTACTTGCTCAAGCGCGATGATCGTTGAAATTAGAATTACTTAGGGTTATCACGCAAGGACGACAAGAAAGATGGATCGAATTTTGCAGTTGAGTGCACGTTAACAGCGCTAGCTACTCTCACAAAGCCTGTGTATCGGATTGGGAACACTAACCTAACTCCGCTAATTTGTTAGCCAGGATAAATGCAGTATATTGGGTCCGTCGAGTAATTTATAATTTACCACTATATTATAGCAGCTAATATCACATATATACTTTTCAATAATATATGTGCTTAAAGGGTTATTTTCAGTCAAACTGGTTAAGTATCCAAGTAGAATAAGCGTGCGACTATTAAAAGACAGGGCCATTAACGTACAAGCTAACTTAGGTGCTAAAGCTAGCCAATTTCGCCATATTGCAATCCGAACGACAGGGTAAAGACAGAGGTACAATAATAAAGTAAGTTAATTGGGTAAACTTCAGGAACTGAAAATGTGGAATGTGTGTATTTTAATTGCCTTGCAAATTCATCTGAACAACGCAAGTGCGTTTATGAATGAAGCAAATCACGTTAAAAGCCCAAACCTGTGATCACGGAAGACTTCGCCTCTTACCGTTCCTTCACTGCTCAAAGTAGACGGTGTCCAATGTGAGACAACGGCATGTGACTGGCAAATGGGAGGGTTTGTAAAAATATTCGCATGGCTATTGGATGGAATATAAATCAATCAAGTTCAGAAGGCGTTTCAAATTAATACGACTCTGCCTTCCTGTTAGGTTGAACTGTACAATGGTGATACCCAGTTTATTTTTTTAAAAATCTGTAAATGAGCACGGCCTCAGTCACAGTCATCGAAGGTAAAGCTGTATTACTAACTGTATCACTGTGACTGCTTTTAAGGGAGCATACGACATGTTTGTGAAGTGTTGCATTATGTTTTCAAAGTGTATGTTGCGATAAATTTGAAATGAACAACAATACTGAGTTAGCATTACTGGGTTAGCATACCTTCTCTACTTTGGCGCCCTGGTTAATTCCCTGGGCACTGTTCATATTCACTGCACATAGCTCAAATTAAAGATGCAGTGTGTAAAATAGAATAAATTAATTGAAGCTATTTTTGTAATAGCATATTTGTAAAGTTAGCAATGACCCGATAAAGCTATAGACTTGCCAACCGACGCTAATTCTCGTCAGCTCTCAGTGTTCTGTAAAGTTCTTACATGTGACCAGCTGAGCGAAAACATACCGGTTGAGTTGTTCACTTCTCGTTGTGTGATTATCTCCTAACCCACAAATGCTGGATATCAGGGCATTATTTCGAAGTAGTGTAGTATTTTAGCTACGTAAAATGTATGTGATTATTAGATAAAGTTGATGTTATTATTTGATTAATGCTTGTTTTTTCAAAGTTCTCAAAACTATGTTTAAAGATAGTAAAAAAGCTACTTTTCATACTTGTAAATGTTCATCGATTATTCTACAAATTAGTCAAAGTATATACAAATCATTGAGACAATGATACTAAAACTGTCATAAAACTTAACAAAAGTGAATTGCTTAAACTGGATAAGAAGTTTGTTCAGAAACGTTTCGTTACTCAAACAGCTCAGACTGAAGATAATCCACGTTTGAGTGATGACATATGTTGTAAAATAAAATAATATATTCCTTTATTAGTCCTGCACGGGGAAATTGCGGTGTTACAGCAGCAAGTGGAAAGCACAGTAAGAGAGGCATCACATCTAGAAATAACGTGTAACAAAGATAATTCAACTGGGGAGAAATATGTACATTATATACAGTATGGACAGATAAAACCGATTGTACTCATCGTTAATTATCCAGTATATTGTAGCTGTTGCTGTACATGTTTGGGGGTTGTTCTATTGGGGGGCAGTGCTGATTAAAGAACCCGACAGCTGTGGGAAGAAAAGACCTACGGAAACGCCCATTCAAACACCTTGGATGCAGTAACCTATCACTGAAGAAGCTCTCTAGCTTAGTGACATGCATCAAGACATTTTGCCACATAATCTTTTGGAGATAATAGAACATTGAATGAATTATTTACTTGGATTATTGAGCATGCATAAGGACAAATTCTTAGAGATTAACAGACGTTGTTAAACGCCAGTGAATAACCATTAGAGATCAGCAGCTACATGAGTTTAAACCATAGTGGGTTGGTGTAGCAGACTTAATTTGTAGTAACAGAAGATTGCATTGGAGTAAAACAAAACGCACAAAACATCTGAAGGGGTCTCAATGCATGCTCAATAATCGAGGTAAAGGAATCATAACAAAGGTTAATCAATTAATCCGGATGTAAAGTTTGATTGAGAGAAACGTTTCCTTACTCATAGTGGTGACATCTTCAGTCTGAGCTGACAGCAGGTATCCAAAAGGAAAGAGGGAAAGTCACCCTTGGAGGGTGCATCTGTCACCATTTTACAATCGTTTTAATTGCAACTATTCCCCGATACTCTGTTAATAAGGTCAAAATGGTTCAAAGATGTCAGCTGGACATATGCTAAAATAAAAAAAACACGAGTACATTTAAATATTCTACTGAATTTCTTCCTCAGCTTTCAGTCCAGTATATGAACCACCCAGTTCATTTTTAAAGGAACAGAGATGTAAGTTAGGGTGTTCACAAATAGTGGGGCAAAACAATGCCGAAATGGAAGAAAAGAAAAATATTTTCTGGCTCAATAATCCAGGTAGTCATCAGTCAGGTGTCTTCCTTAGCTCCGAGCTGAGAAAGACATTCAGTGGTATGTTGAAGCGTACTCATGTTTTTGTTTTTTAAACATATGTCCAGATGACCTGATTGAACTATTTTGACCTTGTTGACTATCTGGATTGTTGAGCCTGCAAAGATGTGGCATAGGGGTGGCATAGCTCGGTGGGTAGAGTGGTCGTCTGGGAATCGAAAGGTTAAAGGTTCGGTCCCCGGTCCTGCAGAAAGCATGTCGAAGTGTGTTTGAACAAGACACTAAACCCCTAACTGCTCCCCAAAGTGCCATATGTTGGCAGTTCATTGCTTGTATACAAAAGCGTGCGTTAAGATGCAGATAAATCCAAATTTCCCCTTGAAAGACGGATAAGGTAATCTATCCGTCCATCCACCCATCGTCAACCGCTTATCCGAAATTGGGTCATGGGGAACTGGAGCTTATCTCTGTTCTCATTGGGCGAAAGGTGGGGTACACCCTGTATAGATCGGAAACAGTGTCTTGCTCAAGGACACCTCAACATGCTTCTCTGCAGGTGTGGATATCGAACCTTCCAATCGCCAGGCGACCGCTCTACCCACTGAGCCATGCTGCCCCTGCCTGATAAGGAAATCCTTTTTTTCTTTCCATTTTGCCGTTTTTTGCCCCATTCTTTGTGAACACCCCAATTTACATCTCTGTCCCTTTAAAAGGGAGCTAGATGGTTCACATACTGGACTGAGAGGTGAGGAAGACATTAATTGGAATGTTGAACCGTTCTCATGTTTTTGTTTTTAAACGTATGTCCAGATTACCTGATTGAACTATTTTGACCTTGTTGTCTACCTGGATTATTGAGCCTAAAAATACTTTTTTTTCTACTCCATGAATAGTACTATTAGGCACTGAATGTTGATGTTGCGTTGGAGTCTTATGATTGCACTAAGATTGTTATGTAGCTTCTAATGTTGCTCCAGTATCCTTTGTACCTTGACCCTATGCACTTGTACGTCGCTCTGGATAAGATCATCTGCTAAATGCCTGTAATGTAAAGAATGTCTAATCAATGACTAAATTGCATATGAAAACATCCATTGTTTTGGCTGTAATGCAACTGCATTGTTTATAAGGGTGGAGATGTCTGCGGTCATCTCAGAATAAAGATGTCACCTGTATGAGTGACAAAATGTTTTTCTCAATAACACTTTTAAGTTCAGATAAACTGATTCACCTTTTCTATCCAAAGTGGGGACTGATAGTGGAAGAGGATGACTCTAGAGACTAGTCAATTGGTAGGTGCTGCCCAGACCTGGCTCCAGACTTCTTGGGATATCCAGGTGCCCTTTGACTGGCTAGATGCTTGTGTGGCCTGGTTACAAGAAGAGGGAGGAAGAGAAGGCTGTGTGTCCCAACAGCACATCAATCAACAAGTAACAATAAAGTCTTGCTTTTTCCACCTCTTCATTAAGTACTCTTCCACTTAAGTACTCAGGCTGAAAACACAATCCATTTTAAAATCATTAATGTCCTAGACATAGCAACAGATTTTAAAGTTAGGTTGGGAAGTCTGGTTTTTATGCAACCCTTCAGTTTTATATGAATGGTTTGATTTTTGACATGGTCTTAAATTCTCAATTCAAGAAAGTTATACATTTTTGATCAGATTTAAATCTTGGGCATCTGAATCCAAGGTTTCTCTGTGATTATTTTTCATGGTGGTGCTCATCTTGTTGAAAAACAATGATGATCACAATCTGAAATACCATTTATTTTTAATTAACTCTTGATTGGCTCTTTCAGGTGAGAGCTATTTTGGCTTTCCTCACCTCCATTTTTTTCTGTTTAAGATAAGATTTTCCTTTATTAGTCCCACAGGGAGAAATTACGGTGTTACAGCAGCAAAGTGAAGAGAGGCATCAAATCTAAAGCCTAATATGTAACAGCAATTTAAACTAAGAGGGAAATATGAACACATGCAAAGTACATAATAACCCGTCCCCTCTCATTTTAAGATAAAATGTACAATGCATTTCAATATAGTTGTATTAAATGGAAATAAAGATGATAGATTGGTGAGAGAACAAACTTAATCTAAGATCTCAACTGTAATCCCCTTTTTTCAAATTTCAGACATATTCCATTGTTGCTTGATGTTAGAATAGATTTAGTAGCAGGGGGTATCTACAAGGATTTGCATTTGTAGTTTATACATGTGCTACCCAGAGTTTTATCTGACTGGGAAAATATAGGCTTATCTTCTTGTGGTAGTGTCAGAATGCAAAATAATTTCCACACTGATATATAAACTCAGCGGAAAAGGGAACTAATTGTCAGTGCATTTAAACATGCCAGTCAAGTCAGGTTTTTCTGTGTAGCCCATTATCAAAAATTAACAATTTGCCTCAAAAGACTTTATATTAACACAACATCCTGTCCTTAGATCCTCACATCGGATAAGGAATAAGTCCCCTAAAACAACTTTATTAGGGAGAAAAATTAGGAAGAAACATCAGAGAGCAACAGAGGAGGGATCTCACTCGTAAGATGGACAGCCATCCAATGGATGTTGTTTACACAGAATAAGACATATTTTATATCATACAACATTAATCCTGTATTTCTAGAGTGGAGAGCTTGAGATAGAACGTACAGTTCAAGGAGATCGGACAGGTATGATGAGGAAAGCCCATTCGGGATTTTAAAGTTAGTTAAAGCACATTAAAATTGGAACATCAGTCTGAAGAAGTCACCTGGTGAGTGATAAAATGTTTCCAAATAAACTTCTGATCCAGTTGAACTGATTCACCTCTATATATTTTGCCAAGTGGAGAAATGTAAAGAGAGAAGAGTAAAGGGCTAAGAACCGAGCCCCGGGATACCCCATATTTAACCTCAGAGAAGTCTGATATAATGTTGTTATAACAGATGCACTGTTTTCTTCCAGATAAGTAGGACTTAAGCCAGGAGAGAGCTAAGCCAGGGACATCAAAATTATATTTTTTTCTATCAATTGATATACCATTATTAATGGTGTCAAAAGCTGCACTCAAGTCCAGTAGAAGAAGAACAGAGGGGCAATCAAAGTCCATAGCTAATAGAAGGTCATTTACCACTCTAGTTAGAGCAGTTTCAGTGGAGTGATGGGCCCTTAAAGCTAATTGAAGAGGTTCATTTTAGTAGTTTTCTTCTATATGGCTCAAAAGTTGTTGATACACAACTCTCTCTAATACATTAGAAAAGAATGGGAGATTAGAGACTGAAAGAAAAGAAAGAAAGTATTCCCTTATCAGTCCCGCAAGGGGAAATTTGGATTTCTCTGCATTTTTGACCCAACCTATTGTATAGGAGCAGTGAGCTGCCAACATATGGCGCTCGAGGACCAGTTAGGCGTTAAGTGTCTTGCTCAAGGACACCTCGACATGCTATATGCAGGACCGGGAATCGACTACCTTCCGATTGCCAGACAACCGCTCTACCCACTGAGCTATGCCGCCCCAAAACAATTTGGGACTGTTGAGGATAGCGTGGACATTAAATGTAAATACAATCTTTTTGCCAGCAGTAGATGAAAAAGAAATCACAGCAACTGTAAGAACATGCATAAATAAAGTGTCCACTAACTGGAATGATATAGACATGACAACAGTAAAAACAGTTATTGAAGAAATTCGAAAGTCACTAGCCCTCATCTATAACTTGTCATTTCAATCTGGTAAATTCCGCAACAAAATGAAGATTGCAAAAGTGATAACACTCTTTAAAACTGGAGATGGAGACGATTTCACAAATTATAGGCCTTTTTTTAACTTTCCTAATTATCTAAAATACTTGAAAAGCTTTTTATTGACAGACTAGACACATTTATTGAAAACAACTTGCTGACAGTCAATATGGATTCAGAAAGGACAGGTCAACATCATAGAGCAATGAGGGTAACAAACAAGGTTGAATATGCAGAAAACACAAATCCACTATTTCTTAAATTAAACATGTTGAAATTTATGGATCTGGTTAAATTTAAAACATCACAAATCATGTACAAAGCCAGAAATAACCCATCCATCCATCCATCCATCCATTGTCAACCACTTATCCGGAATCGGGTTGCGGGGGAACTGGAGCCTATCTCCATTCTCGTTGGGCAAAAGTCAGGGTACACCCTGTATAGGTCACCAGTCTATCACAGGGCAGAGCCTTGCTCAAAGACACCTCAACGCGCTTCTCGGCATGAGCGGGGATCAAACATGCAACCTTCCGATCGCCAGACAACCACTCCACCCTCTGAGCCATGCTGCCCCATTAGAAATATCCCATTCCCAAAAAATACACAAGGAGTTTTCAAGGAAAAAGTAGGTGGATGCAATCTCAGAGAATAGCTAAACTTAAACAAACTCATTGTCAGAACTAAAATGTCAAGTATGTGCATATCAATTGTGGGGTGGACTTGTGGAACAGTGTGGAGCTATTACCTTGACTGTATGCACTGGTTGTATGTCGCTCTGGATAAGAGAGCTAAATCCCTGTATTGTAATGTAATTTAATGAGCTAGAGCTAAAACGGAGTACAAACACAAATTAGTCTAAAAAGATGTACAAAAAATCCTTCTTAAAGGGGTGCATAGAGGAGGAAGTGTGTTAATTGGGAGCATGTGAAAGATATAAACAATAAGTAGAAGAAGTTGTATATTATACGCCATTTGTTTGGTAAATATATTATATATATGTATAAAAGGGGCGGCATGGCTCAGTGGGTAGAGCGGTCACCTGGCGATCGGAAGGTTGCAGGTTTGATCCCCGGTCCTGCAGAGAAGCGTGTCGAGGTGTCCTTGAGCAATACACTGTTCCCCTACTGCTCTGTGATAGACTGGCGAACTATGCAGGGTGTACCCCGCCTCTTGCCCAATGAGAACGGAGATAGACTCCAGTTTCCCCGCGACCCGATTTCGGATAAGCGGTTGACAATGGATGGATGGATATATAGATCGGAAGAGCACACGTCTGAAC
>OMLC01000690.1:0-15957 GCA_900302585.1 Regalecus glesne
ATATATATATGCATATGTATGTATGTATATATATATATGTATATATATATGTATATGTATATATATATATATGTATATGTATATATATATGTATGTATGTATATGTATATATATGTATGTATGTATATAATATTACTTTTGTCTCATCCGGTATATCTTTCCTTCCCATTGTAAATGATACCATGCCGCATAGCAGGAGGGGTGTACGATAAAGAAATAAGAGTGTAAGTGGATCCATGTTGATGTTTTAGTTCTTATCCTTTGTGCGATGCCAAGTGTGTTATGTGTAAGTCTCAGCACTTCAAAGCTAAAACTAAGCGTGTTGACTACCGGCTCCCGGGTAAATAATGTCGGTTCTGTCCCGGTTCTCCTCCCCGAAGCATTTCTATGAGTACGCTTGTCTCTCGGTTCCGGTGTTCGTCGTGTTATCACAGATGTGTACTACGTCATAGGCGTTGCCCAGGTTACGTTTGGGTGAACCTTGCTCACTGTATATGGTGGCTGTGTTGCTTTCTGCTTGCTTCGTCTTCTTTAAAGCTTTTCTCCTGGGAGACCGGAACCGGAACCCTGCTGCCTGTACACTGTATGTGAAGAAACCTTCTTTTGGACTGTTGGATTTATTTAGCAGGGGGTTCCTTTTGTTAAGATGACGTTGTTTGTAAAAGATCCATTTGGGTTTTTATGGCATTAAAACCTTATTTGAACTCGACTCCCAGAACAATGTCATGTTGGATCACCAGGATTCAAGGCGGTGTCGTCTCGTTTCTTCAAGGATTCCCGGACTGGATAGACATGCACCATTTTCAAGAGCCACATTTCAGTGTAGCTTTTTAATGGGCTATAAATCTATGTCCACAGGCAAGGATGATACCGTAGGTACACCTCAGGGAGCACATCCATTTTGCTGTGGCCATTGGGGACAGAGGTCTTTTCATTCACTTCCATTACTCTTATCTGATGGGGACGAGGCATCCACTCTAGAGCATCAAGTCACATCAGGCTCTCCTGCCTGTGTGCACCAGAAACCCCACCGGGAGAAACAAGAGCGATTCTGAATAAGGCCCTGGCCTTCCCTTAAAACGACGGCCATCATTGATTTATTTGCATACATGTATTTTAACTTCTCACGATTAGCTCTGGATTAGCTATTCCCAGTGTTTGCAACATCCTCCCTCGTCTGCTGAGCATCCCTCCACACGAACAGACACGATCATCCTCATCACAGAAATGGAGCTTATTCCACTCGTCTCGTCAAGCGGCACAACATAAATCACAACTCGGACCGAATAAAGCTTAAAACCTTGAATTTAAACTCATTAGCCACGACACGTCTTTCAGAGAGGGAGCCGCGAGTCTTCATTTATCAAGCTTCTCCGTGTGCTGGCCCCTGGGAGACATTGTCCAGTTCCCCCTCAGACAATCTCATCTCCTATGATCTCAACACTACAGAACCAATTCCAGATCATTAGCCCGGCGCTGACAGTGGGATGGCGTGGCAGGCATCTCTTTCAAGCGTCCCAGTTTAGAGGAGGAGGAGAGAGGAAGAGCAGACGAACAGGAGAAGTGGGGGAGATGAAAGGTTGGAGAGGCGTGCTAAAGAGATGATATCAGCTTTCCTAGGATCTGGTTGTGGGGGGGGTGGATGTCAGGGTACACTCGCTGCCGATGAAGACGTCTCCGTTGCAGCCAGACACGGTTTCATGCTGTTCACTTTAATTAGTCTATTTATGACAGACATTCACACAGAGGCAAATCCTGCATTAACGTGGACAACACATGTTTCTTTTTTCCTCCTTGTCCTACAAAGTCCAAGGCACTGCCTCTCAGCTTCAAAAGCTGTCCATCTGCTTCGCTCCCCTCGTTTAAACCGAACATTCTCAATCCAAGTCACTGGAGCAGCGCTTTGGTTAAGACAATAGCCATAATGAAGCCTGTGGGTCAGTGAAACATGCAGAGACAAGACTGAACATGAGCATCTGATCCATGTGCAGCGTGCACCTCAAAGCAAATATGCATTTCAAATTTGGAATGGACAAAAATGAACATTTTATTGTCAGAAACAATGAAATCACTTCATCACAGCAACTTCATCCTCTGACTAGAATTCACAGCTGGGTGAGAAGTGAGCTTTTGTTCTCATAGGCAGACTCCAACTCATTGCAATTCATTTGACCAGAGGAAAAAAATGTTCCCCAGTGGGTGGATGCTGCATTGCAGATAATGCCCAACACAACAACAACAAGAAGTTGTGGGAATAGAAAATGTGAATACTTATTGAGCAAAAAAAACAACAACAAATAAATTAAAAAAAAGTCCTACTTTTCATTAAACTCACAGGCCTGAGCTTTTTTTTTTTTTTCCAAACAGTCCTGTTAAGAATAAAAAGGATTCTGCCCTCGTCAACTGCTGGAAAATGTTTTAATGGGTTAATGCAGGCATTCTTGGAGACAACTTCATTTTTTTTTTACTTCTAAAGAAAAATTTCAACATCAACATGACACTGAATGATGAGTAACGTCATTTAGAAATGATGCTACTCTTAATTTACAAAATACTCCAAAGCTTCTGTCATAACACACAACATAAGAAACAAACTGAATCAACATGTGACCCCCCATTCATATAGAGTAACATTGTCGATGGAAGTGATGCTCAGCATCCTATACAAATCCAAGCATGTTGGAGAAAATTTTGCGCAAACTCAATTATACTCAATTTAATTCCACAGATATTCTTTAAATAACTGCAGAAAATAACTTGTTAAAAACAAAATTGGTACTTGGACACTTCTTTTTCAACAGCACAGGACCATGCATTAGTCTCTCCACTTTTTGTTAACCACAATATATTGAGAATATATATTACTTGCAAGTTGGTAGTACTATGGAAAGCTAAAATCTCAAAATTGAAATCTATAACAGCTCAGACTCATGTTGTGGAGTATGTCAATCAAATGGGAGACGAGGGATATATATTTCCCTATTCTACCAATAAGTTCTTTATTAGGTTAGGGCCAGAGTATAGACATTGCTTTTCTGCCTTACATTATTGTGGCAATTAGCACAGCGTCTTTGTGTAACACCAGATTATTTTCCCCACAATTATGGAATAGAACACACTTTCTTGAACACTGGTCTTCTGAAGATGGTTTAACTGTCATTTACGTATAAATGGTGCCATCAATATGGGGCATACTCTTAAAAAGTGTAGAGAATTGACCTTGCAATGAAAGTGTTCACACTTTTTTAATGTCTAGTCACAAAATGGGCTAAACATTACAAATATATATTTCCCATTTAATCAAACCCTTGTTGCGTTCCTATAGAACTCCATATCAAAATGACTATATTCATGGGAACTAGTGCAATCTGGAGGAGGCCTGGTCTTTGTGACAAGGCAGGCACAGAGTAAAATAGACAAAGTACTCTGGAGCAGCTCCAGAGCAATGGCAGATATATTAAGGCCATTTTGAAAATTACAGGAAAACGTAGCGAAGAACTTGACTTACTACCTGGACTGAAGTCAGTTCAGACAGCAAGGCAAGCAGACAACACCAATTGAACAAATTTTTCCCATCCAATGATGTCAGTCGGCCACATGCCAGGTTCCCATCTTCCCCAGCCATCAAGTCCCCCTCTTCTGCTCATGAAGATTGGGTATTGGTTGAAATAGAGCGGTACTCTTTCTAGTCCTTTTGTAAACCCATGCTTCAAGTCTTAGGGCACAGTGGAGCAGTCAGGACTGTTTTAGACGTTTCCTGGGCAGACCAAAGGGTGGGCATTGTGCTGAAGCCAGGGCACGGAAGGCCTCTGCTACTAAGTGAGGGTGGGATTGGATCATTGACTTCCAGCCTGCAGTCTCCATTATATCTGTGGCGTGGCTACAAGCACAGACAAAGGAAGGTTAACAATCGAGACACAATAATGTGCACATTAAAAATCAATAAAAATAAATGAGACGATAATGGGAACTCAAATAATGTAGATGTGACTTAGGAGCAGTTTCCAGAATATGCACATTTCAATTTGGTGGCCTCGATGGGTGATGGTGGCCCACTAGGTTAAAAAAAAAGTATGGCTAGTCTTCACACATTTAATACAACAGGATAAATGGAAAAAAAAACCTTTCAAGATGTCCTATGACATAGCTGTTACCGCAGTTTAAAAAACTTCCCATGGAGGACCACCTCCTTTCAATTCAAAATGTAGAAATATTCCTTTTTCCGAGCTTATCCAGGTACGAGTCTATTAATAACATGGATACAAAGATATGGAGCTTGACACGGAACACCAAATAGCACTCTGTCTGCGTTTGGTAAAACAATGAATTCTAATGCATCTGGTTGAGGGGGAGAGATAAGCAGTCTGTTATTAATCTTGTGTCACATATCAGCTAATTACATACTTGCTATTCCAGTTCTTCCCATCTTTACAGCCCAGCTGTCTCAGGACACTGCACCTAAGGTAGAGAGATAAAAAGGTAAGTATTCAGAGCTGGTAAACAGAAATGGCAGCAGGAATTTATCACAGGGAGTTTTTTTGTTGTTGTTGCAATACTTGCCTGTTGATAAAATCTATGGCTTGTGCTTTGAGCTGCTCGGCACTGTGCAAGTCTGCTAGGATGAGGGTGTCGGCCACATTCTCCACTGAGAGGCTGTTGCACAAGGCCTCTTCACACATGACCTTTAAACGCTCCAGAGCATACTGGAAGAGAGGATATGGACACAGAATGCTAGGGTTACAGCCGGGACGCCGTCTGTGTCCCCATCGTTTGTGACTGAGACAGTCTGTGGCACTGCATGCACTCGAAAGCTGCAGATGAAGTCAACTGCTTCAACTGCAAGTCAAATGATGACACCTTTATTACCAACAAACATGAGACTACATGTACATTTAAATTAAGTGGGCATCTTTGCAAAAATAAATAAAAAATTCGACATTTATCATCTTTCAACAGTTTGATCCAGAAGACATCACTCATATACATACACTCTTGAATGATACTCAAAGGGTTACTGTTAATTTAAACCAAACAGTGGATATTTGGATGTAAAGGAGGTCTGACGTGGAATAAGAGAATAAGGAAAACATAAGTGTTAGGAAGTTACCCATACATACAATATATAACAGCTGTATCCAGCAATGGACTAATGTCAGTTAAAAAGCATGTTCATTTTATAAATCATATGCATTTGTGACGGTTTACAATTTGTACAACTTACTTTATCTGCAGCTGCCAACAAGTTGTCTGCCATCTTATCCAGATTTGGAGCCTTGCCTGTGTAGATAAAGCCCATCATTTCTTTGAAGACATCTGGGTCCACATCACTGATGTCAACACGATTCTGGAACAAGTAGATGAGGGGTTGTCATTAAATACCCATTCCATTAGTTCAACGACCATAAAATGTTCCCAATCCAAAAAAAGCGTACTGATCTAGCACAACAGACGATGAAGCAGTTAAAAAAATACATATAAAAGAAACTTGTGATAAAAATTGAAAGTACTGGATTTACTTTAACTTCAGGTGGAACTACATTAGTTGCAAATAACTGAAGCTTAAGAAAAAAATAGGACAGTCTTGTGACCTTCAAATGAAAACAACCATTCATTCTTACCTTTTTACTCTCCTCCATTTCATGTTCAAACATAGCATTAAAGACTGGCGACCTTGCTGTCAAGACAAAAAAATATATTGCATGTGATATAACACAATAATTAGCATTGAGCTAATAATAGTTATAAACATTTGATGAATTGCTCGACTAGCATAAATTATTGTGACATTGTTTCGCAGGGCTTTGCTACATATTTCACAAGGGAATTATTGCAATAGGTGGCATATAATGGAATCTTGGGTTTTCTTCAGCACAAACAACACTAAGAGCAATCAATATCACAATGTAACTAGACCAGTTACAAAAGATATAAATTTCTATTAACTGTCCTATCTGAATCCTCATTCCTCTAAACCAGTGCAGCTGCAACCTGGAACTAATGCAGAAAACAGTTGGGGAGGGAGAGCAAGCCTCTCTCTCTCTCAATCTCCCTGATCCTGCAGTCAGCTGGGCCAAACGGGGCCAAGCAGGGCTAGCAGGATGGATTAGAGACCACAGCAAAAGAAGTCTTCTGCAACTTAGGGCAGGAAAGAAGACCCTTAGTAGCCCATCAAGGTGCTCAAGGCTATCCAGCAGAGGCTATCAAGGACAGCCATATAAGCATCTTGCTAGGCCATCTTGGGGTTCATGCCCCAGTTCTTGCCTGCTAAAATACTGGCAGCAGTGTCGGGAAAATCTTACCTGCCAGGATGGATTTGTGAGCTTTGAACTCCTGCCCTCCCACGTAGAGACTGCAGTCAGTGAAGCGTGAGCATTCCCACAGGTTCCCCAGGTCATCAGACAGCTGACATTCTGGAACCTTCAGCATGTTCATGTTGGACTGGCCAGAAATGTTTACAGAATCCTGGACAACGCTCACCTAGACATGAGAAACACAGTCGAACATATGATGAAGCATGACAATTATCAAAGCTGATTGACAAGCAACGTAACCTAAATGATATAGCGACCGAGTAAAATGTCTTCTTGCAGTGACTAAACTCAATTTTAAAGTGTAAATGCCAGAGCGAATTTCTCATGAAAAGCTATCTTTTTAGGACCCATAAAAGACTGTGGAACAGAGAGGGAGAGAGAATCTTAACTGCAAAAACACAGACAATTGTAACCCAAATTAATTAACTTTGATGAGATGGCTAATTAGTGAGGAGACATTCCATCTCCAATTTGAATCTAATTTGCTTATGAAATTGCCAATTTCCCTGAAACTGTTAAACCTTGGTAAGATTGTTGTCATGCAAACTGCCACTTAGTCCAGGCAGTATTTGGCTAATTACATTTACATCAAAAATTATTGGACAATTTAACTTGTCCCTTAAAAGACACATTTAGAAAATGTCTATTCTTGACAAAATGAATTCAATTATTTGTTTACAACTGCTATTAGTGAAATGGTAAATGGTGTCACCTGGAGGAAGTCATTTCACATCCTTTGATTTAACTTGATGTGAATGAAAAGGACAGCTGCAAATGGGTATTGATAGTTTAGAAACTCAATTCTATTTCATTACAATGAAATAGAATTGAGGATTTTCGGGACTGGTATAAATACTCACGGGCAATGTTCTAGTGACATTCTATGAAAACAGCTGAAAATGATATGGAACTTGTGTTTTTGAATCTTGATTTACCAGCAACATATTTTGGGCAGACTGATTTGAGCAGGTCCCTTATTCCCCATTAGGTATATAAGGTTCACATCTATATGCTTTCCAGTTAAGCAAGTCCCCTTCTGTTGTTCAAGGAGCAGTTAAACTAGACTGACAAAAGGTCAAGCATTGGCTCACAACAAACTAAGCACCGACTTCAAAGGAAAGGCAAGCATGAGTCAACCCCCTCCCATACAAAAATTATTTTGGCACATATTGATCACTGTTAGCCAAAAGGCTCAAATCGCAAATTTTGGTACATTTCCTACTGAATAGCTGACTCACGACAACACAGTATGAAAAGAAACTGCTGCCATTTAAATAAAAGTTACAGTAAAATAAAATTAGAGTATTCCTGAATAGACTGTTTATTTACAATTTACCAAGATTGAGACCTACCTCACAAAATAATGTGAGTTTGTCATCCGGCAATAGTCCATTGGCTTCATCAAGGAGGAAATCTCTCCTTATGAATTTTTTGAAGCCCCAGTCTTTGCCTTGGACAAATCGATATGCTCTTTGGCTTTCTGAAATGAGGGAGGAAAGGGACAGTGGTGACATGGTGACTAAGATTTTCTTTTTCAAGACAGGTAGTTCAAAAAGACCTTAATAATAGTGGTAACTTAATTATAGTGGTAGAAAGCAATGTCAAATGTATAACGGAATTTGATTTTGTACTTACCCATTGCTTTAGTCTCCTCCCTTTTAGCATTCAATAAAGAAAATTTGAACTTTGCTCTGACTTCACTTTTTGGACAACTAACAAGTAGTAAATACAGTGACAGATAATCTTTGCTTTCATCATCAAGTCCCTTTGGATTGACTCGTAGACACCTGGCAAGCAAACAGATAAATAATAAAAGTTGTGTTATGAACCACAGGAGACTGTACAACTTTGAGCATTTCACTCAAAAAGTTATGACCAAATCTGCAGGATTGAAATTATCTTTTGCTTTGAGGGATTTAATGTGTGAATTATTGATGTCATAACTGGAGTCTAGAGAGAAGCTTAGCCTGAGTACTAACCATTTCATCTTGTCATTAGGACCAGAGGAGAATGTTGAGCTTTTCAACACCTCCCCCATTTCTTCTCTACAAAAACTGAAATTGTTGATGGTCCACATATAGGAAAACTTCACCACTTTGACCTTGGGTGAGAAAAAGAGCCCAGAACAAAAAGAAACATAAATAACCATTAAACCAACAGGTTATAAGATTTATTGACAGAGAAAAATATGAAGGTCCCCGTGGTCGTTCTCAAATAGTAATAACTAGAATCAAATATACCATACCATTATCTATACCATGATCACAGAAAATAATTATTTTGGAATGGCTGCGTGTGGGCTTTAAAACTGCGTAGTGCACACAAAATCCAGCCCAAGTTTAATTGCGGTTCAAAAGTCATACAGTGGCCAAAACATATTGAATCAATAGCAAGTCCAAGAATCGTCAACAGTGTTAGCTTAGTGGCTACCTTTTGTGCCATAACCTTTTGATTCTAGGAATAAAATTTATAAAAATTAATCAATAAGTAAGTGAACACTTTATTTCGATTCTTTGGGAAATGATGATGGTGTAAATTGGATAATCCACTTCAAGGTGTGCTAAAGGACTTTAACACACCATGTTGGGTGGTTCTTTGCCTCTGCATTGTACAATAAATCCGTCATTGCAAACTTTGCCGTTGAATATCCCTATAAGAAAATCCAAATGAATTGTGCAACACACACACTATTTCTGATCAGTTTGTAATGCCTAGTATTTTGCTCATGAATCAGATTTATTCACTTATTTTAGATCACTTAGTTTTTCCAATTGACACTTTTTGTTTGTAAAAACTAATCAATTCACAAGGTCTTTTATGCATGCTCAATAATCCAGGTAAGGAAATCACTACAAATTCAATTCAGTTCATCTGGACATGATGTTTAGTGAGGAACATTTAATCACTGATCATAGTGGGAAAAGAAATTGAATCAGTTCTTCAGGACACAACGTTTATTGAAAGAAAATGTCATCACTCATATTTATTT
Source organism: Regalecus glesne (assembly GCA_900302585.1). Classification (NCBI taxonomy): domain Eukaryota; kingdom Metazoa; phylum Chordata; class Actinopteri; order Lampriformes; family Regalecidae; genus Regalecus; species Regalecus glesne. The sequence goes on from OMLC01000690.1 coordinate 9,301, forward strand.
GAAAGGGATCATGTGCAACTTTTTACATCAATGTCACCATTTGATGGAACCCACCAGATTATAGCGTCAAGCTAATTCGCATCTGTAGTATCATAGCAGGTCAAATCAGAAAAATCATAATACATACATACATAGTACTTTTTGTGTAAAGACAACATGAAGCTATACCAATCATATCATTATATTAACAAGACATACCAAACTACACACAAATAACATCTCAAAAGTATAAAACTACATGATTACAATTCACAAGTATGAAAACACTTATCAAGTAAAAAGCAAGTCACAAAGACCTCAATAAAACCGATCAGTGAGTACAGAGCTGAACAGCTTTCGGTCTTTTCAAGTTGGTTCTAAAAGAGCTAATAGAACTACGGCTCTTAGCATTATCAGGCAGCGTGTTCGACTGATTTGTGGGGGGTTACAGAAAAAGGTGGTTGCCCAAATACAGTGAAGCGATATGGTTCCATTAAATGGTTCAATTCTTCCTTTTGCTAAGTCTTAAGTTCCGTCTACACAGAAATCTCAACTTCGCTTCTGATTGAAGAAGTATGAGTGATGAAACATTTTTCTCAAATCACAAAAAAGGTGAATCGGTTCAACTGGATCAGAAGTTTATTAAGAAACATTTCGTCACTCAAACAGGTGACATCTTCAGTCTGAGCTGACTGCGATTCACCTTTTTGTGATTCCCTTACCTAGATTATTGAGCATGCATCATTGACGTCGACATTTCTCTCAAATGTTGTTTTCAGTTAAAAGGACTCCACTTTTTGTGATTTGCTTATGTGGATCATTGAGCATACATGAAGACACCCATCAAATTTACTTCTTCAGTTTAAAATGACTGCAGGTACCAATGATAGTTTCAGATGGAAAGCCCCACTACTGGAGTTGCACTGTTATTCTGTACTATTCACAGAGTATTTGGGAATAGTTGCAATTGCAGCATTGTAACATAGCAACAGCACAGTCATCAGGACGCTTTACCGAGCTCCTACTAACACAACAGCTGGGGAAGGGGAAAAAATATCACATTAAACAGGCCTGTTTCAGTTTGGTTACCCTAACTGAGTCTTTGTCAAAGCCAGGAAGATGCGAAACCAGTGCACCAACAGATCAAAAACAGAAGAACAACAGCTTCCAAAGCATAAATCAGTGGTGATTCTATATGTGGAGGGAGTGTCAGAGCAGTTGAGACACGGATTTTCTTAACACTCAGTTTCACAAGCCCCAAAACATGCCGTGCCAAAAAATTGGCCCACCCAAAGATTGGGTCCCCCAGTACAAAGAGAGCAATAAAGTCTACGTTATAAAGTGCCTGAGAGGATTGCCGTGGCTCAGCAGTAAAGCAACCACCTCCAAGTTGGACGTAGTGGGTTAGATCCCGACACAGGATATCAGGAAAGGATATTCAGCTATGCTGAATAAATGCATGATAAATTGTCTTGAGTGGTCACTAGACCAGAAAAGTGCTACATAGGAATAAGTCCATTTACCATTTACTTATACATTGGGGGACATGGTAGCTCAGTGATTAGTGCACACTTTGGGAACTGACGAGCCTGAGGTGGTAGGTTTGAACCCACCAGGGGACATCAGGAAGGGCATTCAGCCATAATCTCCCAAGCTCCATCCAAGTCTGTGTCCGCTCCCACAATCTGGGGACTAATTTTGACTCATAAAACAGACCTATTACCATTTTCTTGTACATTGGGGAAACCAAACAGATCCCGATCCATGAGAATAGCATACCACAGAAGACCTAAGGCATCAAGTCATTATTCCACAGCCACAGGCCAGTGACCACTCTTTCAAGGATGAGGATGTGCACATCCATGATGGGGATATGCAAATTCCCACTGATTCGAACAGGGAGTCAATGAGGCTATCAATGTAAGGAGGGATCCTTTATCCCTGAACTGGGGGTGTCGCTAAGAATACATATGTTGCCATCTTACGATCCTGTCATTGTAACTATTGGCCAATACATTGTGAATAAGTTCCTGTTTTGGTTCTTGTACCAGATCTTTTCTGTGTGGAGTTTGCTCTCCCAGTGTCTGCATTGGTTTACTCTAGGTGCTCTGGTTTTCTCCCACCATCATAAAAGAAAGGGACTACAGATGGGTGTTTGCTGGATACCATAATTTTGTGTGGCACATTGAACGGTGACAATGTAAACAGCTGCAAATGGTCCCTTTAAAAAAGTGCTCCAGTCAATGTCCAATTTGCATTTTAAACCATTGTTTGTTTCTGTCGTAATGCAACTGTATTGTTTATAAGGGTGGGGATGCCTGCAGTCAGTTGAGACTAAATTAAGTCACATTGATGAGTGACAAAATATTCCTCCAAATAAACATCACCAGATGAACTTCCTCAATGTTTTTTGTGATTAATTCATAGGGTAGGTTAAGATGCTCCATTCATTTTTGCCCTAATTAATATCATTCTTTATAAAATCATTCCCATTTTCTTGTGCCTACATTACATTTGAGAATGTGGCCAAATCAGGAAACAGCATGATAATGAAATGATAAGGTCTATCAAGCAGCAGAGAGAACAGAGCACTCAAGTACAGCACATACAGGTGAATATGGAACACGTTTCTAGGTTTTTGCTTTGAAAAGTCAGACAAATTCTTGTAGAGATGTTGTCTTGAATACATAATGAGAAACAAGAGATTAGATCTAACCGGGCAGTCAAAGACTTCATAATCAATTTTACAAGTTCCATCTCTATGCATGAATTGTGCAGCTGTAATTCAAGCGTCACATACCTGTGTGTAACACCAGCTTTCTGCCACAGGTCCACTTGACATCTCCCCAGGTGGAGGAGGGGTAGGAACCCGTGACATCGCCAGCTTAAAAGAATCGCTGACGTCCTTAAACACGAACCACTTAACCTTTCCAGGGTCAACACAAGAGGAAAGGGACATATAAATTTTTTTCATCCAGTATCTTAGACATGCTTTTAAAATTGGGCAAATTAATAGGCTTATGTGTATTAGAAGCTTTACATTATAGTTTCAATAGCTTTAAGTGGTAAACATGACTTGGAAACAAGATTTCACTACACAGAGAAAACAACAGAAACGTTTGCAGGAATGTCTTGGATGTATATTCAACAATGATGTAGTGGTATGCAAAAATCACATTTCAGTACATTTTCAGTACAACAGGGAGGAAAAGAACAAAATGTAAAATGGCTTTTAGTCTTCATCATCAAATGGTGGTTTACTGAACAAATTGGTGTATGGCTGTCTTTCTTTAAAAAAGTGTCAATGCTGCTCCAACTGACTGCAACCTTCTAATTAAACAAAATATAAAGTATGTAAAAATATTCCCTCCAATAAAAATATTATAAAAGTAATAATAAAATATAAATGAAGTAAACATGGTGCAGTATTTAGATAATTAACTGCACTTGTAGCCACATTAGCAAATTTCAGCTTCACATTAGGAATGTGCACTACAAGTATTCTCTCTCATAAAATTGCTATCCTCTCTAAAAAATTTCTGAAATACAGATGTGTACGAGTTTGAAGCTATAATCTGGTGCAGTGCATTGAATGATGACATCAATGCAAAAAGCTTCAGATGGTCCTATGAAGAAATAAACAAGCACAAAACTAACCACCTAGACCCACCGCACATCTGATGCGAGTTGTGAGCGCATCCTAATAAATGTTCCTACTAAATCTCACCCACAGGTTGTCAATGAGTGAGTGTGACCAGAATTTGTGATGCATAGCCCATGGCAGCAGTTACAAGGTCCCATGTGAAAAATATAATAAAATAAATATCCATTAAGGTGCAGCTATTTGAAAATTAACTATACTCAAACTGTTCTGGGTCTTCAAGCTCTAGTCTAGTCTATCTGTGTTCACCACAATTACGAGGCTGCACTGTGCTGCATTCCCTGCAATCTATCTGTGGTTTGCACATGTGTGTGCATATGCTTAGTGGGCTGGGTGAACATATAATATCTGATCATTTGTGAAAGTTGCTAGTTTGGAAACAAGTTTTAAATTAAATTCTGAAAATGCAAAAGTGCTACAAGTGCAGTGATTAAAATAGTCCTGGAGTTGTTCAGTACACATGCTTGCCGAACCAAAAGAGCCATTATAAAAAATGTCAGTACAAATGTGTACCATTATACCCCCATTATTAAGACTGTCCTAAGTCTTAGTCTAAAGAGAGTTTCAACAGGTTTGGTAGTTTGATTAAAAATAGAAATGATGCACTACATTCTTGAATAGGCAAGTATATTAACTTAAGGCTAGTTTCAAGGTAGGGAAATAGTTCATTGTTTTAGATTATGCTACCCATTTGAGATCTTAATACAGAGATGTCATCAGGAGTTGAAGATGGGTCATAATGTCGGAAATAGAGACTGAGCAGTGGGACAAAACATTGATCAGATGAAAACTAATGAGAAAAAATGGATTGAGAAGACTTTTTGGAAAAACTGTTCATCTTAGGTACAGCCTGAAAAAGGGTAGCATGATGCACCCATTAACTGAGCTTTCTCCTATACAAAACATGTTACATTTGCAAACTGTTTCAAGTCATTTTGGAGCAGAGCTTCGGTGATATATGGCCATAGACGTACCTGTTCAGTCGTTGAAATTTTCAAAGATGAGACTTTTCCTAAGTAATCACCGGATGCTCCATGGCCTCCAGAACTTACACTAGAAAAGCAAAATATCAGAATCAGAACATTTGACAAATTAACTAACTACACAGACTGCATTGCCCAAGACCGACTGTATGGAAATACATCCCGCTTAATATCCTTTTATGGGGACAGTGCATACTATGGAATATTCAGAATGTAAACAAGCCTGATTTGGCCACCAGGCTCATTATCATTCATTGTCCCAAGCAGTTTGGGGTTCAGTATGTTGCTCAAGGACACAGTTTCTGAAGGACCCAAGGAACCAATCTTCCTATTACTAGACAACGACCCTACCTCCTGAGCAATTGCCACCCCATACAAACTAAACTGGGTTTTGTTAAACTTAACTGGGGTTTTTGCACCTACCAAGACACCACTTTATCATACTAATAATATTTGTAGAGAAAAAAACAATAAAATTGCTACGCTTAAATTGTAAAACTGAAAAATATGTCTTGATTCTAATGCTCCAAAAGCGAAGATTTTTGGCAGAAACTGGCAAGAGCACCGACAGATGGTGTGTTATACATAGTTGGGATAGCTAGTAAATACCATTAACTCAGAATATGAACGCTAGCAGAAATAACTTTGACTTCAATTTGAACATTGACAGAATAAAGCATAAAGCGAGAATATGGAATGGTTCGTGATAAATCTGTAGTTGTTAGACAAGAGCTAGTTGGCACCGGAAGGATATTGCCTTTGTATACAGAAGGCGAGCCAACTAAACAGCTGTGTTGTTAACCTAACTAAGGAACCAAATAAGGCACATCAAGCTTTAAAGGAACATTAAGACATGTCAGTCTGAGTGACAAATTCAGTTAGCATTGGTTAAATGAATGAAAATATTAGGATTAGTATAGTCGAAGTTTATGTCAATGCTACTAGCTAATGCTAGCTATCGCTAGCATGCCTGCGTCAACTTCTAGTTTGACTCAAAGCGTTAGCGAATCTTAAGGGAAAGATAACGTTAATAAACATGGATCTTGTATGAAACGCGTTGTGGGTTAATCTATTTTGTAGGAAATACGCAGTGATTTTGTAACTATTAACACCCGCTATACAATGCTACTTTACAATTGCCCAGGACCGTAAATACAGCAAATTGCTAGCTAGCTAAAATGTTTTGGGTTCAGCTAGTATTTGCTACATTTACGGTCTTGAAGTATTCTTTCACTAAACGCTTTAGGAATACTTTCCTTACAATTGTATTTCAAGTTGTACTATTTTAACTACATGTTAATGAGTTTATTTTATCAAAATTGTCTAAATTTAACTCTCGTATGCAACGATAATAGGGCCTTTGCTAATTCCTGTGGTAAAATGCTAGTCAGCCAAGGGTTAGCTATCCTAGCTAGCCACCATCCGCTTATTCAAAACGACGCTAGAGCAGGCTAACCAGCAGTTAACCCAAGCTAACGTGTGCAAAATAACGTTTGTAAAAAGTTATAAAAGACGTTTTTACAACGAACCTTTCAATTTCATGCCTCCCTTTATGTTAACTAACGTAAACAGCTCTCTCTGACACAACGTACGGTGAGGGAATCAGCCGTCAAACTCTTATTTTACTCAATTTACCCACCAGCACTCTTTGTCTACTTCACTATCTGAGATGTATCTTGCTAGCTGGCTAACTGCTCCAGAGCCAGGAAATAAAAATCTTCCTCACATTTAACGCCTGCGCAGTACGGAGACAAACTTTCTGCCCTGCTCATTATTGAACAGCTGATCAGCTGATCTCGCCGAACAGCCAGGGCTGGGTCACAGATGACACAAGTTAGTATGACAACCACCACCAGCCCGGTCACCACTGTCACATCTGATGACGCTAATAATGACAACAATGGTGGCATCATGACGGATTATTGACATGGCGCTTAAGGGCAGTCTCAAGGCAGAGGCGCACAAACAAATCAAGGATTAAGGACTAATCAATGAGGAGATGGAAATTGAAAAGGCAGAAAAAGATATTGTTTG
>OMLC01000691.1:2332-18098 GCA_900302585.1 Regalecus glesne
TGTGTGGTATACATAGAGTTAAGCTTCCAACTCATTTCCCCAGTAGTAGAAAGAGCCCCAGGCTAAACTGCTATAGCCACAAATTAGCTTTCTGTTGGACAAAAAAACCTCTCTTCAGTCCTTTCCTCATTCGCTGGATGAATATTAAAACTGCATGGCAGGCAACACTGTCAAGGCAGACACAGCTTCCATTACACATCAAACCAGGGTAAAAAGAAAGATACTTCTACAAAAGGGACTATCCTCCCCCAAAAAACTTCAATGTGCTCTGTCCCATCCCCTCTCCCTCCCTTTACCCCCTCTCCAAATCCAGACTGTTGGACAGCTGATAAAAAAAAACTAGATATGGCAGAGAGCTTCCTGTCTCTCTTATGCATTTCATTTTTCTTACTCCCCCTCTCCTGTCTTTCTCCTTTGATGAAATCCTTCTGCTCTGGAAAGAAGTTTATCACCCTCTCCTTTATCCATTTGCTCTCTTTTTATCATTTCCTCCCATCTTTAGTTCCCACGTCATTCCTCTCCTTCCTTGCCTTCTTTCCCCCCACTTGTTTTTATTGCCCTGTCTCTCCTGCTTTTTCAGATCTTTGGTAGCACAGAAAAGGTGTGAAGAAGGAAATAAGTCCAACTCAAAAATGCCTTTAGGGGATGACGGCAGGTCCAGAGAAGTGTCTGCTGTTCCAAGGATAGTTAAGACATCTAGACACACTTTCATGATGGCTGATTGAAGGTTACAGAGAGCAAGTCAGTGAGTGAAAGAACAAGGGGGATATGTAAGAGTAATACAGGAAAAGATGGGGAAAAATAGATAGACATGGGGGAGAGAAAGTCAGAGAGCTAAAGGAAGAGAAGAGGCAGTTGTCAGGCCTGATGTAAATGAATCCTGAAGTACTTCATCCTCTTTAGCTGCCACACACCCCTTTGAAACACAGCCAACTCCCCTTTGTTAGCTTTCACAAACACTTTCCCTCCCTTTCTTTCTTCCCCTGTCCATCCATCTTTTTGCTTCCTGCCAACCCTACCTTTTTTCAAGCCAGAGTAACTTCTGAACTCCCTGATGTGTGGCAAAAGGAAAGAGTGAGAGGATCTCTCTTTTTGATGCCAATAACTTTTCTTTTTTGGAACGTGTTCACTAGATCCAAAGTAAAGTAGGACGCATTATGTCACCTGTCCCTTCTCTTAATACTAAATGAAGTAATTAGTATTTGCTAAAAGCTTTTTACAAAACGGCCACAAAGTATGAAGAGTGTCCCTTTTTACCATGTGGCCGTTGTTGCAATGCATACCCTTGATTTTTCAAAATTGATCCCAGTGCAAGTTTCATTCTCAACTCACTGACCTACAGGAGTATTTCTCTCTGGAACAACTCTTTCTCTTCCTTGTACTGACTTAACCTGACAGACATAGAAAAGAGGAGAGAGGCTTCCAATGGTGTTCAATCCAATGCCAACATTAGCGATTTGGTCTATATATTTATATTCAGACTAAACCTCTAAAGATTCTGTGGCCATAGCAAAAATTCATACCTCTATTAATACCCGACTAGTTGCTTACAGGGTTAATATTCCAAATTCAATTAAGTTGACAAATATGTGATAATATAAAGAATTAGAATCAATTTAATGCAATGTAAGTTTTCACATACATGGAATTTGACTCTGCTGTTGTGGCTATCATAGGTACTTCATATAACTTGTTTGCTAGTAGTCCATTGATTAAGTCCTCCTCATTAGGATTGTGTTATTTGATGACTGTGGAGTGCCAATTCTTAATCCACAAGTTTTATTGCATGTTGGCCATATAAAGGCTAAGTTACTGGGGGCATGCATGGCTTTGTGTCTCCTTAGTCTTTTATGTTATTTTGTTTCCACACTCCTCTCCATTTCCAGCAGTTCCACAGCTCTGAGGCAGATCTCCTGCCAGTTGGAACAGTTGATGTAAACTTGCACCAGCCTCAAAGGGGTCAATGCAATATTTCCTCAGAAATGCTTTTACCTGGTCTTAATATCACTTCTGACCACCTGCAGACTGACAGCTCACACAGGACTTGACATGGTAGGCATTCTCGATGCATCCCAATGACATACCCAAGCCTACGCCATAGGTGTACAATGGCTGTGGCTTATGCTCTCACACTGTTCTTGCAAGAATCTTGAAATGCGTTAAAGTCATGCAATGTGATCCCCATGATTCACTGCAGACACCTTATGTGGAACTGCTCCAGCAACCTTGGATAGGTGATGTGTGGTCCAGGCTTCACTACTGTATAAGAGAGTTGTGACACAGACTACTTTCCATCCATTGTCAACCGATTATCCGAAATCGGGTCGCGGGGGAACTGGAGCCTATCTCCGTTCTCATCGGGCGAGAGGCGGGGTATACCCTGCATAGTTCGCCAGTCTATCACAGGGCAGAGCAGTTAGGGGAACGGTGTCTTGCTCAAGGACACCTCGACATGCTTCTCTGCAGGACCGGGGATTGAACCTGCAACCTTCCGATCGCCAGGCGACCGCTCTACCCACTGAGCCATGCCGCCCCTTTACAGACTACTTCGTAAATTGCAATTTTGCTGTGTAGGTGGAGATGTTTGTTTGGAAAGACCTTATGTTGAGGTTTACCGAAGGCTACAGAGGCTTGCTTGATTCTCTTGTACATTTCACGATTAATGTTACAGTCCTAAGAAAAGGATCCTGTCCAGGTATTTGAACGATGGAACAACTAATATAGATAGGTTACTGTTCTATTGTGAAAATTGCTGCATTCACAACTGTGGTATGGGTAGTTTACTTCACATAGAATGACAACATAACTACACAACAATCTTAAGATATATATAAACACTAAGATTGACTATAAACAGATGAGATAAAGTGCAATGGTGCAGAGAATATATCTAATACTAAAATAAATGTTAGCAGGCTACTTTCATAAATTCCTAAGGAAGATGGAGATGACAAAGCACATCAGTATATGTACAATGTACAGTACCATACACACAAAATATATGGTTGGAATTGGACACTATCAAACATTAATGTCAGTGACAGCCTGCTGAAAGAAACTTTATTTCATATCTGGTTGTTTTGGTGTACATTGCTATGTAGCACCTAACAGGGGATAGGAATTGGAATAGGATGTGAACAGGGTGTGATGGGTCTGCAGTGATGTTGCCTCCCTGTTTCCTGACTATAGAAATGTATAATTCTTGAATGGAGGTCAGGCTGATACCTATGATTTTCTCAGACTAAACTCTCCATTGAAGTATGTCCCTGTCCTGTTTGTTGATCATCCAAGCCAGGCAGTAATGGATGTCCAGAAGACAAACTGAATTATTGCAGTGAACTCAACATCCACAAATTCTGCCATCTAGCAAAATGACCTCTGGCCTCAGAAAACACCCCACAAAAATACCTACAACCCCTAAAAGAACCCTAATTCATCGATAAAGCACATTAAACTCCTAACAATCCTAAAAAGGATGTTTACCTATAATATTTACGGAAAAAAAACTAGGATATATTGGATAAATCCACTAGCTCCACTCTGATATGTCTGCTCAGAGAGAGACAGACAGACAGAGACACACAGAGAGAGAGAGAGAGGGGAGAGAGAAGGAGGAATAGATGTAAGGAGGAGGGATGAAGCTATAGAACAGGGAGACCGATGAAGTGAGAGGAATTATAAGGCAAAACGTAATAGATTTGAAGAGACAAAAATGAAAGAGGGGTAGAAATGGAGAGATAAGAAAATAAACAAAAGAGAGTATGATGTAAGGAGCAACACATATTATTTGATTCATGCTCCTGTCCAGTTTGGCAGGTGTTTATGACTCACCATATAAATGGAGCAGAAAACTTTTTCCTGATTGTTATTTAGTTCCATTATTTGCCAGTTTAGATTGGAGGAGAGGAGGGGGAAGAAGAGGAGAGAAATGAGGACCATATAGGAGGGAAGATTCCTCGATTCCTCGCACCTACTCGTGCTCTCTCTTAACCCCCCCTCCTTTCCCTCAAACTCTGCCCCCTTTTGTTGGTATCTCTGATAAACAGCCAATATTCTCTCCATCATATTAGCACGGCTGTTGCATGCAAAGTGAAAGATAGACAGAGAATGTGAGAAGAGCGAGACTAGAAGCCAGAGTGAGAGAGCGAGTGAGACACATTTGTTCTACTCATCTCGGCTCTAAAAGACACAATTACCTCTCACAGCATATTATCCATGTTTTATACCAGCCCAGGGCCCCTTGCCTTTGCCTCGATGCGTTCACCCTGCACAAGACCCATATTTTAACACTAGCCATGACAGTTTATTTAAGAAAAGAAAATTGTCCCCAGGGAGAGGGGGGGTGGCAGTGTGTATAAGAGAGGATGGGGAGGTAAAATAAAAGCAAAAGGACAGAGAGGAAGAGACAAAATGTGAGCATAGAAGAGAACAGATAAGAGGTATGGGAAAACAGAAGAGTTGGAAATTGTTTTGAAGGAAAAAGCAAAGACAGAATGAAAGAGAGGACATACATATATATAAGGGGACATGACAATGTTTTTATAAAGACCATAAGTCTCTGAGACTTGGCCTCTTAGCAGAGAGCATACTAATGATTTTTTAAAGAGAGAGAGAAGGGCAGAGAGACAGGGACCTCATATTTAAAAGAAACATCAAATGTATAGCAATTTATACCAGCCATCACTTCAAAATAAATGAGAGAGATATTCACTCCATCAGGGTCTTCACAGTACAAGTAGTCCAGCATTAGTTTATGTCTATATAGAATCCTGGTTTTGAAAAAAAAATTGTCCTCCACCCTCACACCACTCAAGATTTTTGTTTTCCGCAAGAACTGCTTTATTTCCGCAGCTCTATAAGTGAAGGCTTCCCTGAGGTTTCCATGTGTTGTTATGTCAAATTCTATCTTACTGTCACCATCAGCTGCACAATCATCCTCCACGTTGGACTCCGACTCATTAGTTTCCTATTTGGCCAACTATTCATCTATTTCTTCACCAACAGCCACTTTTTTCTCATGTAAACCAATCTGAGTACTTTTAGGCTTCCTCTTGCAACGCAGTACTCTGAGACTGGCCTCGTCACACTCAAAATCAGTCACTCCATCATCAGCCAAGTGACCCCCTATCAAAGTCCCACCATTGTTAACTTTGTCTTCCACCTGATTCACACCCTCACATTCATCAACAACCCCATCCTTGGCATTTGACCCCAGTTCATTATTTTTAGGTTGGCCTTGTTCTCCTAATATCCCCCCCCCCATGGCTGTCTTGGGGGGGACCAGACATATTTTCTGGGCAAGTCCTGATCACGTGTCCTTTTTTATTGTTTTTATTCCCTTATCTCAAGAGGAAATTTGGAATTCTCTGCATTTTAACCCATCTTAGTGTATAGAAGCAGTGACATGCAACCATATAGTGCTCAGGGAGCAGTTAGGGGTTCCGTGTCTTGCTCAAGGACACCTTGACACGCTTTGTGCAGGATCGAGTTTCGAACCTGCAACCTTCCAATTGCCAGATGACCACTCTAGCCACTGAGCTATACCACCCCTTTTAATCAAAGCCAAAATATTTTAAAGCCCGATGTTGCTTACAGAATGTACTCGAACTCCTCAACACTCAGTGACTCAGACCTGTTTCAGTTCCTCACTCCTGTTGTTGAGATTCATATGAACAAGTCACCTTTGACAGACTATGTGCTGTAGCTGGGGTGATTTTCACCCTGACGTCACTTTTTTCCGCAGTGAATCCACCTTGTTGAATCTTGACAATTCCCTGATCAATAAACTAGATAAATAAAACAACAAAATCAAATAATAAACAGGCATATTCGAGGGCAATACCGTATTAGCCAGAGCGGCATGCAGCATTACTGACAAATAATCCAAACACCAAATGCCATTAGTAGCCATCTGCACCACATCGACCTTGTTCAGGAAAATCACCACAACACCGTTCATACGAGCAATAGACACAATGCTGCTGGGACTAGCAACTTCAGCTACAGCCAAAGAACAGTCTTCCATAAACAAGGGAAGAATAGCAACATCTTAATGCCATTTTTCCTGGGCAAGTTTGTGAACTCTATGTCTGCTGCTATGAAGTCCACCAGTGAAACACTATCTGGCTCTAACAAAGACCCCATGAAAATACCGACAACCCTTCCAAAACCTCTATACACACACAAAAAACCTTGCAAACACCTAACAAACTTAAAGTAGACGTGTAATCATACTGCTCTTAACTCTCATTTAATCATTTTTTACTTTAAAAAAAGTTCTGATACATTTTAAGACAAACTGACAATATACAACTTTTGTGTTACAGACTTCAGAGATCTTATGGATCTTAAAGAGCATCTTAGTATTGAAGGGGCAACATAGCTCAGAAGGTAGGATGAGTGTCTAGTGATCAGAGATTAGTGATTTGATCCCAGCCTCTACATAAAGCACATCAAGGTGTCTTTAAACAAGACATTGAACCCCCTAACTACTCCCCAAGTACTGCAAGGTGGCTACACTCACTGCTGCTATACAATGTTTTACATATCCCAATTAGTCCCCATATTATGGGTGTAGACACAGACAAAGAGGGAGCTTGGGGGGTTGAGACCAAATGTCCTACCTGACGCCCCGAAGTGGGTTCTAACTTGCTGCCTCTAGCTCATTAGTTCCCAAAGTGCGCACTCTAGCACTGAGCTACCACGGCCCCACTGCTCCTATACAATAAAATGGATTAAATGCAGAGAACAATTTCCACCAGCCTTGGTTTACAAATACTACAACTACTACTTTCAGCTGCTTCCGTTTAGGGTCACCATTGCAGATCAATTTCCATCTCTTCCTGTCCTCTGGTTCTTCCTCTGTCACACCAGCCATCTGCATGTCCTCCCTCACCACATCCATAAGCCTCATCTTTACTTATATACTTCTGTCTTGATGCTGGGAGGCTTCTTGGCTTTGACAACCAGGCATTTGTCAAAGCCAGGAAGCCTCCCAAACAGTACTCAAGCCAATCAAAGGGAGAAGACCTTTGCATATTGTTGCCTAGTGGGACTAATAAAGGGATATCTTTTCTTACATTTAGTCTTCCTCTTTTCCTCTTTCCTAGCAGCTACATATTCAGCATCCTTCTCTCAATATACACAACATCTCTTCTCTGTATATGTCCAAACAATCTCAATTTTGTCTTTCTTGTTTTGTTGCTAAACCATTCAACCTGAGCTGTCCCTCTGATATACTACATAATGTATTAATAAACTCATTCCTAATCCCATCCTTCATTGTTACTCCCAAAGACAATTTTAGGATCTTAAACTCTGCCAGCTACAGTTCTACCTCCTGTCTTTTTGTCAGTGAAAAAAAATTAAAATCGGCCTTGGTCATGTGGTGATAAAACAATTCTTTAAGTCTTCATTCTCCTTCTTCATTGCCACATAATTTCTATTTAAGGGTAATTTCTAGTGATGGGGGGCCACGGTGGCTCAGTGGTTAGCATGCTTACTTCGAAAACTGATGAGCCAGAGGCATCAGGTTCAAATCTCCTGCAGGGCACCAGGTAGGGCATCTGGCCTTAATCCCCCAAACTCCATTTGAGTCCATGTCCAGCCCCACAATATGGGGATTAATCATGACATATAAAAACATATCAGTTATTGTAATTGCCCAGTACAAAATGAAATACTTATTCATTGCAGTGTTGGTGTTATTCTCCAACAATTCAGCTAGTCAGGACCATACATTTTACTTTTGAACAGTGGAATAGAAAAAAAATCCTTCTCCTCCATCCCACCCCGGCCCATTCCCTGGTCTGTAATTAATGCCAGTCTGATGCCCTTTTGTCTCCTATGCTCTCCGGCAGATGCCTGCTTCACCCCATATGCAACAACCTTGCCTCACCTTAACCTTCACGACCATAAACACTTTCAAACACTTGCATGTACACACACACACGCACACGCACACGCACACGCGCACGCACGCACGCACACACACACGCACACACACACACAAGGGTATGGAGACATAAGCACAAAAACACATTCACCTTCAGAACTTCCTAGATATCAACTTTCATTCAGAGAGGAAATGGTATCCATATCTGTGTATATATATTTGTCAAATTACATCTTTACCAAAAAGCAGCAAACCTAAAGCAAATGCACACATTCATATACCTTCAAAATAAAACAGCAAGTTTAATTTGATTGTTCATCAAGAGGGGAGGGAAAGAAGAAAGGAAGGGAGAGACTAAAGAACTATGTATAGTCATGAGAGGGAGGAGGCCAAAGGCTGAAGCTGAGGAGAGAAATAGAAGGTTGAGGAGAAAAGGTCGAAGATTTACAGAGTGGGATGATGACATAAGTGCACATTAACACTAAGGGCTCGTCAGTGAATTTGAGGGAATTTGGTTCTCAAGTGGTGTCATGAGTACGTCTGCCTGAAACTCTTGGATTCATATGTTGCCGCAAAGAGATGGAAGTCAGGAGATGCTGTGACGATTAAATAGTGTATGGTATATGTTGTTTTGCTTGGCAATACCTATAGACTTTGATTCAAAGCTTTTAAAAAGAGGTTAAAACAGTCCAAATGATGATCTATTTGGTAAAGGGAATCTATAATGATTGAGTCCCAGGCATCCCAAGTGTTATCCATTCATCCAGCCATTGTCAACCGCTTACCCAAGGTCGGTTCGTGGGGAACTGCGCCTATCTCGGTTCTCATTGGGTGAAAAGCTGGGGAAACACCCTTGAGGCTCGCCAATCCTTCACAGAGCAGAGCAATGTCTTGGGGAGGTGCAGGTGCGAGGCTCAAACCTGCACCCTTCTAGTCACCAGACGACCGCTCTAACCACTGAGCCATGCCGTCCCCATCCCAAGTATTATGCATCATGAAGATTGTGAGATGGAGAACCAACTCAACTTAGATAATTTATTTATTTATTTTATTTTCAACTTAGTCCATCCTCTTAAAGTGCCTGAAGCGTATCAAAGTAAGAATATGACCACCCTCTCAGAGAAGAGACAAACATTTTCATAGTAGCTGTACATCTATTGTAAGTTTTTTATAAATCAAAAAGCTAGTTTGATTATTTTGATTTTTTTTTTCCATGAGCTGACAGACTAAACGAAAGTGGAGCTATACTTGAAAAAAAATTCTGGACAAAAAGTCTCAAGTCTTCAGTCTTGATTAGGACAAAAGTTTTTTCAATTAGGCAACTTTGTACTCCTCTTATGCTACCCAATTACTGCATAAATTGGGTACACAATAATCAGATAGCTTAAGACTAAAACAATACAAAAATAAAATAAAATTATTCTAATGTACTAACTATTCACCAAACAAGCTCAGCTGTTACTTTGTGCTTTTGTTGAGAGAGAGCCATTACTGGCCATAGACTGTATACACAAATTTGGGGAAGTACTGGAAGCAAACAAGTTGCCATTATTGTGGTGGCATCTCCCTCTACAATATGCACAGGTGTAAATACATGATGTCACAAGAATTGGGTGATTTTCTATTTTACATCACTTTCAACAACAATATTGAGGAGTTTAGGATAAACCTGTGCAATTGTCAGCCGTCCAAGAGTAGTAGTAAACTTCAACTTTAGGAAAAAACTTAATGTGAAAGACTTGAGCCTTTACTTCATGGACAGTACTCCTGTCTGAGACTGTGCACTTCACATAGATTCCCTGGGCCTACAGAGGTCCAAGAGATTTTCCAGTTGTGGATGAAGAATGTTGACATAAAGACTGCTCCCATCCGCAACAGCATGGTAGGTTTGTGTTAAGTTATAAATATCTTTTATCTCAAAATTACCAGCATGCAGCTGCCTAGTCTTACATGATCCATCCATCGATAGTCAACTGCTTATCTGAAATCGGGTTGCTGGGGAACTAGAGCCTATCTCAGTTCTCATCGTGCGAAAGCTGAGGTACACCCTGTATAGGTCGCCAATCTAACACAGGCCAGAGCAATTAGGGGAACAGCTCAGGGACACCTCAACACCCTTCTCTGCAGTTGTGGGATCGAACCTGCAACCTTCTGATTGCCAGGCGACCGCTCTACCCACTGGGCCATGCCACCCCTAGTCTAACATGATGAACAATGAAATAATTCAAATCAGCCAAATTAAGACTGCTTAGCTAGCTAACATGAACTGGCCAATAAGATATCTAGGGGTTGCAGTGGTCATAAAGAATACATTATTTCAATCTACTAAATTGTTGCAATATTGTGAAATATAACAAGAGTTGCTCTAACTTGGGCAACACAATGACCCCAAAGTAAACATAATTTAGTCAGCAGCAGGAACAGAATATGTACAATCCTTTCTGGCAGCCCGATGTTTGGATGAAGTGATTTTCTTTTCTTCTTTTTTCTTACCATAGAAAATTAAACTGTTATTTTGGAGGGAGTCATTAACATCTACTTTTTTTGCCAAAGTTTGTCATAAATTAGCTAAATTCATTTGGAAATTCTTCTCCGGGGAACTATCACCTTATGATGGAGAGGTTTGTGTGTCCGTATGAACCTGAGAGCTATGTTGTCTGGAGCCTGGCTCTATTGGTAGAGTCTCCCGTGGCAAATTGGTCTCAGAGGAGGGACCAAAATAAAAATGGTTAAATAAGGCCCCATGAAACATCAGGAAAGAAGTGATGTTACCCAGCCTAGAGGAAGCTCTAGTCTGGGTAACATCTTCTGGAGCCAGGCCCAGAAGGAGGGCCGGTCCGCGAGTGCCTTGTTTGCCATGGGGCCCTGCCATGCAAGCCCGAAAAGACCACATGGACACTTATCAATCCCGTGGACCCACCACCTATAGCGGAGGCTGGGGAACTTTTTTCCTATCACGGGCCATTTTCATAACGTTAATCACGGGCCATAAAAAATCTATTTAAATTAACATGCTTTCCATAAGTCAAACATTCAACTCACCCCCTTTTAGTGTGGTGGCTGAAGCCGTGTGACCTCGGCTGGCACTGACGATGTTGCTACTCGCAACTGGTTTTCCAGGTTCACGTCGGTCAATATCGAGCCCAAGCGAGTCTTTCCGAGGGTCAATTTGGAAAAGAATCACTCACAGTAGTAAGTCGTCCCGAATACAGATGGAAACTTCAATTTATGGTTCCCCGGTAAGGTAAAATCATTGGCGCTCACACAAAGTAAATAGAACTCAAGCACAGGGAGGTTGTTATACCTAGTTTTGTTCTCATCGTTGCGTTGCAGCTCGATGACTTCGTGCTGCAAGCTGACGGGCACATCAGCTGGTCCAACGTTAAAGAGTGTGGCGAGTGTGGTCCGCACCAGAGGTAGCCACGCTAACCAGTCAACTAAAGGGTTCGATCCATTAGCCATCCTTCGGTACGCGCGTTCCCGCGATTCAGCCTTACGACCCGGAAGCTCTCAGAACTATGGCCGGGTCTGCTCCACACTGGATGCTTCCGATGACTCAGGGGTTCACTATCACGCTTCTTACTTCAATGTAGCGAACTTGGATGGGGGGCATCCGGGAATCGCAGCAGAGTTGAGCACGCTTACAAGTCGACTGAAGAAGTCTGTATGATATTACAGAGGTTTAACTCCTGATCTTAATTTTTCACATCTCCACACCACTGGCCTTATTTCTCGGGGGATTTTTTTCACATTCCGATGTCGGCGCAGCCTTCTGTCCCTGCAGAGTAGGGAAATGCAATGTTCGCCTTTTCCAGTTGTACTTCCAATACCTTCAATTTTGCCTTGAGGGATTTCACGTTCGAAAGCAGAGAACTGATGAGCTGGTTGGGGCCTTGCAGTTTCACCTTGAGCTCAGATAGATATTGCTTAATGTCAACCATGAAAGCTAAATCACACAGCCACTTCCTGTCGCCGAGTTCTGCGACAGGTTTCCCCTTTGTCTCCATGAACTGTTTGACCTCATCCCGCAATTTACAAAACCTCTTGAGCCTGTCCCCTTGGGTCAGCCATCAACCTTCATAATAGCAAACCAGATTTCCGTACTCAGATTAAAGTTCCATTAATAGCTCCTTAAACTGAGGGCTGTTTAGATACTGCTTTTGATAAAGTATATGGACAACACTACTGTTGACATCAAGCTGTTGAGCTGCAGGGACTGCGCACACAAATTCTGCTCATGAATAACGCAATGCTGTATAATTAAATCAGTTGGATCAAGACATATTCATTTCTTTTTTGATAAATGAGATTAACCCTTTTTGCGACAACTATAGACCTGGAGCTCCATCTGTTCTGAGGCCACCTAACTTGTCAAATGGTAACTCAAGCTTGTTCATCACCCAAACATCTTTCTCAAACATGTCCTAACCTCTGGTAGTGCCATGCATTGCCTCTAAAGACAGAAGTTACCCTCACTCTTAAGTGTGGTTATCCTTGTCCAATCCCAATCCAAAAAATAGTTCCAATTCTGTTTCATCGATCCACAGTACAGAATTCTTAAACCTCTGGCTTATTTATATGGTTCAAAGCAAATTGGAACTGTCTTTTCTTGTATCTTCCAAAAAATAAAGAACTTTTGGGGCCTACGGAGGGCCAGCAATAGCTCAGTGGTTGGAGCGATCGCCTGGGAATCGGAAGGTTGCAGGTTCGATCCCCGCCCCTGCAGAGAAGCGTGGCGAGGTGTCCTTGACACCTCGCCTCGTCAGTCAAGACACTGTTCCCCTAACTGCTCTGTCCTGTGATAGACTGGCGATCTATACAGGGTGTACCCTGCCTTCGCCCAATGAGAATGGAGATAGGCTCCAGTTCCCCCGCGACCCGATTTCAGATAAGCGGTTGACTCTGGATGGATGGATAGATGGGTCCTATGGATTAGTGGTACATCTGGAGGAAGAAGAATGAAGCATACGTTGAAAAGAAAACTCTGCCTACAGTGAAGTATGGTTGTGGCTCAGTGCTCCTCTGGGGCTGCTTCACTTCCTCTGGCACTGGAAATCTGCAGCGTGTCGAGGGCAAGGTGGATTCAATCAAGTGTCAGGAAATCCTGGGAGAAAATGTCATGCCATCTGTGATGAAACTGAAGGTTGAGTGTCATTGGATCTTCCAGAAGAACGATGATCCTAAGCATAGCTCAAAGTTCACGAAGGCTTGGTTTCAGAAGTCCTGGAAGATGCTAGATTGGCCATCACAGTCACCTGACTTGAATCCCATTGAAAATCTTTGGTGGGATTTGGAATGGGCGGTTGCAGCACACAAACCCAAGAGTATTAGTGAGCTGGAGGCCTTTGTCCATGAGGAATGGGCTAAGATTCCTCAGGAATACTACCAGACATTGATGTCAGGCTATGCCTCACATTTGCAGCAGGTCATAACAGCAAAAGGGTACTCCACCAAGTACTGAAGATTTTTGTCGTGAGGGGGTTGAATAAATTTGAAACTGCAGTAGTCATTAAAAACAGGATTTTTGTTGAATTTTGAGAAACCACATGCAATAATAGTTGTGTTGAGCTATTTAAAATGTTATTGTTTGATTTATTTTTGTAAACAGCTGCTAGTTTGTATATTTGACTAATAAACCTGATTTAGAGTGGGGGTTGAATCATTTTGATTGCAACTGTATACAGTATGAACAGAAAAAAATGAATCAGATGTTAATTAAATGGTATGTAATCCACTTGTTCATCTTGTGAATTTGGTCTATTGGGGGAGCAGTGTTGATTATATAGTCTGACAGCTGCAGGAAGGAGAGACCTGCAGAAACTCTCCTTCAAACACCTTGGATGGAGTAGTCTGTCACTGAGGGAGCTCTCAAGAGGAACAATGTAGTCCTGCATGAGGTTAGATCCATTGCCTATCATTGATGACGGCTTAGCAGAGCTAGCTCTCTTAATCAATTTATTGAGTATTTTCCTCTCTGCAGCTGAGACGCTGCTGCCCCAGAAGACCACCCCATAAAAATATCTGGTGCCACTACTGTCTTGAGTACCCCCAGTACTCCATAAGACCTCAGATGGGAATATGCCCATTCAGTCTACATGTATTTTATAGATCTGGAGAAGGCTCATGGCTGGGTCCCGCTGGAGATATGGTGGGAGGTGCTGTGGGAGTATGGGGTGAGGGGGTCACTATTCAGGGGCATCCAATCTTTATATGTCCAAAGCGAGAGCCGTGTTCAGGTTCTCAGTGATAAGTCAGGCTGATACCAGGTGGAGGTTGGCCACCGCCAGGGCTGCACCTATCCTATTTGTAATGGCTAGGCCATTATTTATTTTTGAAGTTTGGTCATAGTAGCCTATTGGCATGTTGTTTGACAACTGATTTTGTATCTGGGGGTGTCTTGGCTTGAACCTAATGTATGAGGGGGATCTTGGCATGGAAAAGTTTGGGAACCTCTGCTTTAGTTGACTGGTTAGCATTCTTGCCTTTGGTGCAGATGACCCAGGTTTGGGTCCCGGCTGTCCCCCAAGTTCACTACATTGGTGTCAGAGGCGCTCCCCTGAAGCACGAGGGAGCAGGTAGCATTTTGTGTGAGGCTGACATGAGCATAGGCCTGAGAGCCTCCAGGTTGCTAGGGTCAAGCGTGGGGATATACATCCCAAAGGAAGGTGGTAGTGTAATGGTCATGCAGTCACACTAGCCCTTGGCTAACAGTGTGGACCCTCTAGCTGAAGGGTTACTGTGCTTGCCTTTGGTGCGGATGACCCGAGTTCGGTTTCTGGCTACCTCCCATATTCCTTTTGATTTTTTTTTAGCCAACTCATTTACTGTAAATTCTAAATTGCTTTACTTTTCAAGTGTTAGTGTTAGTGAGATGCCAATTTTCACGCATAAAGATAGGCCCCACATTGTGGGGATAGACATAGACTTACGTAGATGGAATATTGGAGGTTGAAGCCAGATGTCCTTCCTGATGCCTCACAATGAGATCCAACCCGCGACATCTGGCTCATCATTTCCCAAAGCACATGCTTTACCACTGAGCTATTGCGGCCCCCGAGTTTTAATATGTAATTATTTCACTAGGTTGACTAGATTCAATATTCCGGACCATGAAACTAGTTCTGGAACTATATGGATTGTATGCTCAGATTTCAAGGAACTAAGACATCCTGACATTACTTTAGCCTCTATAACTCAGTGTATTAAGTTGTCTGTCCGATATTCCCACCATTTCTAGCTGTGCTTAAATATGGACGTATATTCAATGGGAAATACACATGGGGGGTGTGGTAGCTCAATGGTAGAATGTGCACTTCAGAAACTGAAAAACTAAATGTTATGGGTTTTAAACCACTGTAGGGCATTGGGGAGGGCATCTGGCCTTAGTATCCCATGCTCCAGCTAAATCTGAGTCCACCCCCACAATGTAGGGACTAATTGTGACAAGTAAAATTGGACCTGTCTTTTTCAGCAAAAAATTGAGACAAAATACCTACATGAAACAGCACACGCATGCATACATAACCATACACACACCCTCGTATCATGGTCAAGTCAGCCAGATATCTTAACTCAAGCTTGGCCATATTCAGCTTACTCCTTCTGATCATTCTCCCTAATTATATCTATATATTATTTTCTGTATGTGTGGTGTCAACATACCTTTTCAAAAGGCTATTGTAATGAACAGGATGTGTTAGCCAGTGGTTAAAGCCCCCTCTTAAGCAAGCACCACAATGAACTACCTCTCCTTTCCTGCATCCTCCCTCCCTGTCTTCCTGTATCCCTCACTCCCCCAGGCTGCATTTTCCTCTCCCCTATTCTCTACATCGTTACCATAATCAGATAGGACAACTACCAACAGAGCACCAG
>OMLC01000693.1:0-15044 GCA_900302585.1 Regalecus glesne
GCAGTATGTGTGTATATATATATATACACACACACACACATATATATATATATATGTATATATATATATATATATATATATATATATATATATATATAGTGTGTGTGTTTGTGTATATCTATATATGTGTATATGTGTATATGTGTGTATGTGTATATGTGTGTATGTGTGTGTATGTGTGTGTGCACGCCTGGAATGTATGTGTCTAAGTATGAATGTGTTCAGGTGTGTCTGTGTGTGTTTTAAGAATGATAATCATATTTGTTGTTGATGAAGTTCAGCTCTTTACATCAATGTGCGACTCTACACATGTACAACTGGGAAAGTGCATGATGTGAGTATGAATGAACGAGCGTGCATGTTTGTGTCTCTGCGTGTCTCTCTGAGTCTCAGTGCATGTCTCTGTGTTTACACAGCCTGAACGATTGATGCGTGCTTTTACACTCTGTGTGCTCACAGCTGAGAAGGAAATTACGAACAATTGTCCCTGAGAGAGACAGAGAGGAAATAGAGAGAGAGAGAACAAGTGAGAGAGAGAGAGAGATAGAGAGAGAGATAGAGAGAGAGAGCAAGTGAGAGAGAGAGAGAGAGAGAGAGAAAAAGTGAGAGAGAGAGAGAGAGAGAGAGAGAGAGAGAGAGAGAGATGAGCCTAAAGGGGGATCATGCTCGTTGGAAAGATACAACACATAGAGACGACATTACAACATCACCAGACTGGCCGTGTCAGTCATGGCTGACATCCGGGTGTTGCTTTGTGATTGTGTCACCTTGATGACGACACCGGGGAGGGCGTGGCGTCAGTGTGCGTTTGTGACGACCGTTCACACGGTGACTGATCAACTTCTCAAAAACCACTGAGAGCTTGAAATGATTGTTTTTCTCTGCACAACATCCTGTCATTAAAAATAACCTTCAATATCTGATATGGAAATACGTGAGAGTCTAAAGCGCTCACAAACAATGGTGAAAATTCTACTCATATGCCTTGAATCTCCTCAAGAAAGTCAGTCAAACGCGACGAAACGTCTCTGAGGTGGCCGAGTGATTTCTAGATGTATTTGTGTAAATGGCGCCTTTAACACGTGTTGGCTTGTTTTCTACAGCATGCATCAAAACAGTGCAGTGTGGCAAACCCCTTGTTTTTGCTCTGACCATAGTAAGAATGGAAACATCTGGATGTGCTGCTTCTTACAAACCAGATTTTAGATGTCCCGAAGGGATTCGTGACTCACATGAGAAGTGGGATTTGTGTGTTTTTACCCAGCAGCTGAAATGCTGTGCTAAGCTACAAATGCTGATGACAGACGCATGCTGCTGGAGTTCTGCTTACAAAGAATATGGGTCTATCTGAGGTTTTCCCTTGAAGACGTGACGTTGTCAGAAGAACATTTTACACCCGGCTCCAAGTTTTGGAGTGCATCAGTAAACTGATGAAGCTGCTATTAGCTTACACAATCCAAATTATGATAGATTATGCTTATGTTGCTACTTGTGCCATTTATTAATAGCAACAATCATTTGATCTAAGTGGCCCTAATCGTCCCTTCATTACTGCCAGCACACGCCTTTGAAATGAAATCATGCAAGAATAGGACAATTAGCTCAAAGCTCATTTAATGTTAGGTAAAGCTAAATTGGGATATTTCGGAAATTCCCAATCTCCACTCCACTTTCTGTCAGGATCCGGGAGTGGGAGGGTTGAGGTTAGCTGCTGACGGGGGCGAGGTTAAGTGACTAAGACGTTAGCTAGCATAAATACAGACTCCAATGCTTCAGGGACACAAAGGAGAACGACAACAAAAGCCAATGGTCATAACAGAGATTGGA
Source organism: Regalecus glesne (assembly GCA_900302585.1). Classification (NCBI taxonomy): domain Eukaryota; kingdom Metazoa; phylum Chordata; class Actinopteri; order Lampriformes; family Regalecidae; genus Regalecus; species Regalecus glesne. The sequence goes on from OMLC01000693.1 coordinate 1,828, forward strand.
CCCACCGCTGTTTACATCCAAAGAATCTTCAGTTGAAAAGCTTCTATTTATTTATTCTTTATTTATTTTCTGTGTGTTCTGACAGAGTGTTTTCACATTTGACCCGAGTCTCGGTCTCACCATGAGATCCTACGTTTCAGTTTTACTTGTCTTGGGGATGTGCTCGTTGGATGGATGGAGCCATCCTCTCAAGTCTGTCTATGTTACCTTCCCGGGAGATGTCATCAAAAACATGACTGATGTGGAGCTGGCAGATGTAAGTAGCAGATGGTTCATTTTGTCTGAGGGTGATCAGCTTTCCTAGGATACTGTGAGAGAGCTTTGAAGTGAAGCTGTCTTGATAGTTACCACAATGGAACTCTCTGTATTTCAGTTATAGCTCAGCCTCAATCAATCTACTTTTGCTTTCAATACACAAGCTGCATGGCTCTGGCTCCATGATCACACCATCCACCTGTGCTGATTTCAACTTTATCACTTGTGTTCTCTCTCAGAGTTACTTAAAGAAGTTTGGCTACATGAAAACGTTCACCCGCAGTGCCTTTCAGTCCATGGTGTCCACGGAAAAAGCGCTGAAGAGGCTGCAAAGACAGATTGGACTGGAGGAGACGGGGAAATTAGACAAACCCACACTGGATGCCATGAAACAGCCTCGCTGTGGTGTACCTGATGTGGGGAACTACAAGACTTTTGATGGAAACCCGAAATGGGACCACAATGACGTCACCTACAGGTGAGTCGATGCAAAGGATTAGTCAACAGAGTCAGCACACTGTCCAAAGTTTGTGTGTTTTTCTGGAAATTCAAGTTTTATTCAAGTTTGAAATCCCCAAAGTCCCATGTTGTGCTGACTGGTGTGAGCTGTGTAATGCCTTAATGTGTGCTTCATAGATGGTGTGTCTGAATGTACAATGTGATTGCATTCTTCTGCACAGGATCATTAACTACTCCCCTGATATGGGGCAGTCTCTGATTGACGATGCCTTTGCCAGAGCCTTCAAAGTGTGGAGCGATGTGTCCCCTCTGACTTTCACTCGGCTCTACGACGGAACTGCCGACATCATGATATCATTTGGGAAACTCGGTGGGAGTCTTTCGTGGCTTTTCCCTCATATGCAATTTAAGTCTCAGCCCATATAACTGAGTATTATACTTGTACATAAAATACTTGAACATTAATTATTTGTATTGAATAATTCTAATATGGATTTGCTGCTTTTTTTTTGGTAGACCATGGAGACCCTTATCCATTTGATGGCAAAGATGGTCTTCTGGCCCATGCCTATCCCCCTGGTGAGGGAATACAAGGAGATGCCCACTTTGATGATGATGAATACTGGACCCTGGGCAAAGGACCAGGTAAAAGCAAACCTACCAATGACTTCCCTCTATCATAACACTTAGTGAAACAACGCTCCCACCTAGTGTTCAGTTCATTAACAAACAATCTATGCTCTCTTCTCAAGTTGTGAAGACACTCTATGGGAATGCAGAGGGTGCCTTGTGCCACTTCCCCTTCATATTTGAGGGCAAGTCCTACAGCAGCTGTACGACTGAAGGTCGTTCTGACAACTTACCTTGGTGTGCCACCACGGCAGACTTTGGAAGAGATAAGAAGTATGGCTTCTGTCCCAGCGAACGTAAGTCATAATTCGTCTTACGTAGGATCATAGGTCAAAAGGTCCCCATTATGAGAGCACCTGCTTTTGTGACATGCTGACAAAATTTTTGACCCCTTCAACCCCCTCTGATCCCCTGACAGTTCTGTATACGTTTGGGGGAAACGGTAACGGGGCTGAATGTGTCTTCCCCTTCACATTTCTGGGGGAGACATTTGATAGCTGTACCACCGAGGGCCGCAGTGATGGCTACCGCTGGTGCGCCACCACAAATAACTTTGACAATGACAAGAAATATGGATTCTGTCCCAGTCGAGGTGAGAGTTGTACACCACCATACAGAACGAGTTATTTCACAATGCTGCCACAAAGGCTCGTTCCCTCATTGTTTATTGTGTGTTTGCACAGAGACTGCCGTGATTGGTGGAAATTCTGAGGGAGAACCATGCCACTTCCCCTTTGTGTTCCTGGGTACGAAGTATGATTCCTGTACTAGTGAAGGACGGGGAGATGGCAAGTTGTGGTGCGCAACCACTGACAACTATGATAATGACAGTAAATGGGGTTTCTGTCCAGATAGAGGTGAGTAGTTGGCATCAAAAGAACAAGTGCGATCAGGCATAAATGCTCTAGATTTGCCTGTAATTTGAACGGACTGATGATTGTTATTTCCCCTAGGTTACAGCTTGTTCCTGGTGGCAGCTCATGAATTTGGACATGCTCTGGGGCTTGACCACACCAATATCAGAGAAGCCCTCATGTACCCCATGTACAGTTATGTAGAAAACTTCTCCCTGCATGAGGACGATATTGAAGGCATCCAGTATCTCTACGGTGTGTCATCACTACACAGACGGTTAATGTAAATCAGCATAGTGTATTTCACACTATGCTTTGATAATCATAAAGTGAGATTAGATTAAATTATTAGCCACACGACTGCAGCTGGTTGAATCTGTTTTCAGTACAGCGTGTTACCTCTGTGTCACAATACATCCATGGACAACAGTAAACACTCCACACATCATCATGAACAATACAGTCTCATTATTAGAAACAAACATATCGCACACAACATTTCAGTTAGTGGTAGTATGTAAGCCAGTCAAGTTTCAATTTTTGATCCAAATCCAAAAGTTTCTCTTGACTAACTATTTTTTACCTTTAGGATCCGGCCCTGATCCTACGCCTCCACAGCCCACCACCAAAACCACTACTCCAAACCCAGAGCCTACTGACGAACCTGAAACTCCAGAACCGACCACCACCACCGCCACCCCCACCACACACCCTGTGGATCCAACTAAAGATGCCTGCCAGATGACCAAATTTGATGCCATCACTGAGATTGGCCATGAACTGCATTTCTTCAAGGATGGGTAAGCAGATATGTCTTCTCTTTGTGCAAATTGGTGAAAATATAATGTGTACAACTCGACTTTCCCCATTTAATCAATTATATGATGTCCCAACAGACTTTACTGGAAGATGTCCAGCAGGAACAATGATAACCTCAAGGGTCCCGTTTATATGTCTGAGAGGTGGCCAGCACTGCCAGCCATCATTGATACTGCATTTGAGGACCTTCAAACCAAGAAACTCTACTTTTTCTCAGGTAACATAGTTGTATAAAAATGATAATAAGGAATGGCTCTTTAACACCAGTGTCAGTTATCCTCACATAGCTATATTCTCTCATCCACAGGTACTCGATTCTGGGTGTACACTGGCAAGAAAGTTCTAGGACCCCGCAGCATTGAGAAGCTAGGCTTACCAAGCACCATCCAAAAGGTGGAGGGCTCACTGCAGAGGGGCAAAGGCAAAGTCTTGCTTTTCAGTGGGGAGAACTTCTGGAGGTGAGTTTAAGTTTCATGCACTGCATTAAATCTATGAATCTGAAGTCTTAAATAAGCTCAAAGTATCTGTCTTGAATTAACTTGATGAGAATGTCTAGGTCTACTGTCTTCCATCATTCACCATCATATACTTAGGCGCTGAACCCCTTGATCACTCGGCTTAGATGAAAAAGGGGGTAAGGGGAGGGGATTGCACAGGGCCCCGAGCCATAAGGAGCCATTTAGACAGAGATCATGACAATGTCATAAATTGGGTGGATCACTCTGGGGGGGGGCATCACAACTTGTCAGAGTATGGAGAATTCTTTGCAATGCCCCTGGCTTCAGTGCACAGCGATCTACTGTACTGTAGCTGACAGCAATGGTTCTAGGGGGGTTCCCAAGTGTACTACAGATGCAGCTTTCTATACTCCTGCAACACGTGATTGCTTTGAACCAAAATGTCATTTTAAAACAGGCTTGTACAAGGTTGTCAGAATGTGTTATTTAACAAGGAAGGTAGAATAATTATTGTATTCATCTCTTGTTATAATGTCTGACGTATCTGATCAAAACAGGTTTGATGTGAAGGCACAGAAAATCGACAGAGGGTACCCCCGGTACACAGATTTGGTCTTTGGTGGAGTCCCTAGTGATGCTCATGATGTATTCCAGTTCAAAGGTAAATATTCATAAAATGTTGAAACATTTACAAAATCAAAAATGCAGTATTTGTATTACATAGTCTTCCATTTTGTTTATAAATTATTATTTCTCAACTTTTAGGTCACATCTACTTTTGCCGTGATCGCTTCTACTGGCGTATGAATACCCGTAGACAGGTGGACCGTGTTGGCTATGTGAAGTATGACATCCTGAACTGTTCAGACTCCTCAAGCCTTCATCATTGAGGGACACATCAATACACCGCCATGAGCTGAACAACCTCTGTAATGTTAGGAAAACCAATACAGCACGCATTGTTTGATTTGTGTGTGCTTTCTGAGATGGCAAATTATTGGCCGCTATTCAGCTAGCCCTGCTGTGGCATATAAGATCCAGGCCTTTAAATACTCAGTGTCTCAGGTCAGTTAAGACAAGTGTAGCATCTGGAATTGCCTCACTCTTTATCTGATTATCTGTGAACAGACGTGACTGAGGCCTAACATTTTAGGCCTACATCCTTATCTCAAATATTACCATGATATCTGCATCAGATCAGATTTCATGTTTGCTCAGAAATGATTTATCTATGTCTGACCGGCTCAGACTTTTAACAGTATTGAATTAGTTAAGTGTTTGAAACAATATGTAATGTAATAATATTTTTGTGTTTGATGGCTTGTTTGTTTTGTACAATTCTATGCATTTTTATTTCTAAAAATGGCTTGAATGCCAGTTACTTGCACTGGATGGCACTGCGTATCTCCCTCACTGAAATTATTTATGTTTTGTATTAAAGTTCAACTTTAAAGCCAATAAATATATTCTGTGAGAATTGTCGCCCTTTGTCAGTTCCCTCATTTACATGTGACAACACATCACCCATTAATTAATACTTTACACTAGTCACCCCATCCTTTACTCTAAATATGTTGTCATTGACAAAAACTCCACTCGGCATCAATTAACACAAAACAGACTACCAATGCCCATTTAGTCAGTACTACTCGTAAACCCATCAAACAAGTGGACAAAACAATATTTTGTATCAATTTTATTTACAATCTCAATGATGTACAATTCAATTAAGGTGTCCAGTCCATAATGGAATCATGCGTAAAACGGACACCTCTTCTTTTAAAATGTGTTCTCTATTTAGGGCACATTTAACCTCCAATAGCTCATATTGAATAATAACAAAAGCTAATCAGAATAAAAAACAAAAAATGACTGAACTATCAAAATATCCCAAGAGGAATAGCAAGTTGGAAAAGTGGAGCCTTGGGCATAATGAAGTTTAAAAACAACAACAATGACCCAAACATGGGGTAAAAATAAGTTAAATCCTTAGCGAGAGCAATTTTATTGCGTACCGTCGTTTCAGTTCTTTACCACCTTGCTACGTATTACTCCGCAGGAGAATGGGTAATACGGCTTCCCCTGGAAACAATAGTCCACCAAACGTCCACAAACATTTTATTCGCAAAGAATGCAAGCCATATAGAAAAGTGATGTGTATTATGATAAATAAACTACACTCTTCAAAATCACACCATAAGCACCTAGTTATACAACACTCCTCTTTTCTTCAGAAACGATAAATAAGATCCGGTTGGCCGAACAGGAAGCAAGGAGATACTCATGGCGCCCGACTAGAATGGAGTACGTATTATCGCTTTCAAATCCCTATTCTTTTTAGCGCTACCACGACGAGACCTACATTTCAGTTTGCCTACACACGGTAAGAAAAATCAGCAGCAGCTCTTGTGTCAGAGACTGAAAATATTTTAATTTTCTTCAGGGACAGAATTTGGGCGGTCTGTTGTAGCTGAGGCCCTCGAGGTCCCCAGTAGAGCTCTCAGAATGCCTGAGTGGAAAAAGGGGCTTTGTGCAAATGGCGATGCGGAGCAGGCAGGAGGAAGGACAGCTTGGCCTGTTTAAAGTGGCTAACTAGCCTAGCGGAGGTTGTGTTTTGGACCGTGTTAGAACTACACGGGTGAAGCTGTCCGCTATGCGTAGTTGGGGGAAACCAATCAAAAGCCCTTTGTGTTTAAATGTATGTCAGGGTGGAAAACGTTAAAATGACGTTAGCAAACATTGGACATGTACTTGTGGTCTATTATTTTATAACACTGGATGACAAGCTTACTCTATCGACTAACGTTAGCTAAGCTAGCGCTCTCATTTCCTGAGCTAGCGACTGGCTACCTTTTGCTATAGCAGTGTGGCCGTCGAGCGATCAAGTCATCGATTTAATACGTTCCTGTGTGTTTTCTGCATAACACTTATTAATACAGACTGTATCCTAGTTGGGGTGCGACCTCTGTTGTCATAGAAAGCATTAAAACGTGCTAATTACCCCACTGACGTTCTAGTTTTGTCAAATAAAAGTTTATTGATCCCTCTAATTATTCACCGTCTCAATTAGCATCTTTTAACAATTATCATGTATGGTCGTAGTTCCAAATGGAGAGTATGACCCAATCAATAAATGACGAAATGTTACCCCAGTTGCCACGGGTCAATTAAATTGATTGAAGTTTCTCACAATTGAGTAATACTGCCCAACATGGCATACCAAGACCCTTGAGGGCGACTTCTACCAATTTAGTGAGAGCTGCTACACACTTCTGACTCAAACTATCTTCCAAACTCCAGGGGCATGTTACTGGACTAGGCATTTCTTTCTGTAGATGATGCGAGATATAGTTTGATTTTCTTACCCTTTAGAATGCTTCTAGATATTGACGAGGATTTCATTTTTGTTTACTACATTTATACTTGATTCATATCAATTGTCACCCTTTAACGGGTAATTTTATCATTTATATGGCAGTTGCATGTTTATTACTAGAGGATGTTTTAATATGTACAGTATTTTGTATACAATTGTGTTTGCATTGCTTGATTCCAGCACAATTTCCTAAGTGGTCAAGTCATCAATTTCATTTGTATAGCCCATTATCACAAATGTTCAAAATCCCCTCAGTGGGCTTTCCAGTAATACAACATCCTGCCCTTAGACCATTTCATTGGATAAGAAATGACCCCTTCAAACTTCCAGTTAACAGGGAGAAAAATAGAAAGAAACCTCCGTTAGAGCAACAGAGGAGAGATCTCTCTCCCAAGACACAGGCATGCAATCAATGTTTATACAGAATAAAACACATTTTACACCATTCAACACTCAGAGGATAACATAATTATAATGGAATTACAATAGATATCATAATAATAATGATAATCTCCTTCATAGAGACTACAAATTAATGAACATCTAAAATGCAATTATGCCAGATTCAACCTCAAGGTTAATTCTCATCATGAAGAATGTGGACAGATGGATGGACGGATTGACAGATGATGAACTTAAAGGGATCCAGGAAAAAGTAAATGTTATACTATTAAAAGGGTGGAGTCACTGGTGTTCATCCTAATAGTACATGTCTTGCAATAAAAAAATGATATGCAATAACATAAGTAAGAAGAATCCACATCGCAAAATGACACATTTACTGAGAAGTGCTTTGATTATAAAGTCTAGAGCAATGGTGAAGCAGGAAGTGCATCCCAACAATGAACAATAAATAAGGGTGCACTCTCTCTGGAGTAAATGTTATTGTTCCCTAATGTGTCTGCTGTCTTTTCTATGGATAGTTATGGATTCAGAAGAGATTGAAGTGGAGAGCAGCAGTGATGCAGGCCCCTCAGGGATGGAGGAGCCCTCTGAGAGTGGCATGGGCATGGAATCATCAGAGGCCATGTCTGCTGACAGCAGTGATGCTGCTGCCTCTCATGTACAGGCCCCAGAGTCTGACTGCCATGTGGGACAGAGCTCAGAGGGGCTTGTGGTAAGCTGATTTTGGTCCTATTCATGTGAAATGAAAACAGCAATATGCCAAAGGCCATACGATTTTAATAACTGTTACAACCCGCTTATTCTGTTGGAATAATTTGTTTAACTTCCACGAGGCAATACTTGTACTTTTGATGATCTGCAAAAATATTTTCAGAGTTTAATACTCACTGTGTAAATACTGTATGGCAGAGACTGGATACCTACATTTTCTTTAAACAAATGTTTCATCAAGCAAAATTGGTTCTGTTATGCCTTTCATTCGTTTTCATTTTACACAAGATATGTGTTGTCCAAAGATACTTAGTATTGATTTAGCCAGTTAACTCCCTTTACCACTTGATAGTCCGACCTATACCAATAGTCTCAGAGTCTTTAGATTGTCTTCTCTAGATATCATTACAATGTAAGTCTCCCTACTTAAGAATGCTATATGATGTTCCTGTGCCTTATATGTAAGCATCAGCCTAGTTCAAGTTCCTGGAATATACAAGCTTAATTGGCAATACATTAACCTTGAACTTGAAATGAATCTTTATTGTAAGCCTCTCACTTATAACCCTTTAACCAGGTGTTCATCCCAGAGACCAGCTCTAGCACAGATATCAGAGTTTCCTCGATCCACCTCCCAGACTCGTCCTCAGTGGCCCAGTCCACCAGTGTCTCCAGTGTCTCCACGGTGACTCAATCGGTGCTTGTGTCTGAGTCAGCTCAGGTACTTGTCCACTCTAGTGCCGTGTCTGAAGGAGCTATGATGGTATCTGATTCAACCGCCTCCACCTCCTCAGACCTGGGGTCAACCATAGACAAGATCATAGAGTCAACCATTGGTCCTGACATCATGAATGGTATGAGAAAAGAAGCACAAAGAGGTGCACTGGTGTTTTGTGGATGTACCGCAATGTTATTCAGTCAGTCGGTCAATCGGTCAATCTGACTCAATTTATATAGCACATTTCATACATGAAATATTTGGAGTAGGTATCTAAACATCACCACTTTTTTTACCAAGGATGTATAGCAGTTACTAGTGCAGAAGATGGGGGTGCAGAAACAACCCAGTATCTAATATTACAAGGACCCGATGATGGTGAGCTTCCTTGTGATTTGTCTTTGGATTAATTTATTATAATAGCAATACTAGGACTTTTTTTTACTTTATTCTTTTATATTTGTGAATTAGAAAATATTGCCTGTTTTCTGACAACAGGAAACTTCAAAACTATTTGTATTAGCAAAGTATGGGATAAAAATTCATAAAAATCACATTGATGCTTTGGACCCTTGAATACTATAAAACATTATTTCAGCTCTTAGTAGGTGCTTATTCCTCCACTGAGCCTCTCCCTGTTATAGCGAAAATGTACAAACTACATCAGATTTCTGTTGGACTGCTTATTCTTACATTTCATATATTTTATAAAGCAGTATGATGTCATCAGTATTTCTTCCAGTGTCCCATCTTAGAATAAAGGAAGCCATCTTTGTCTGTTGTCTTCACGTGATGATGCTGTATTAAACTTTCTCTAGATTTTGAACAAGCAAATTTTGAGTTAGCAATGCTAACATGATGGTGTTCAGTGCTTAGGAAGTCATTGAAAAACCTGTAGTATAATTGAGTCCACTTTTTGTTGTTTTATGCCACTTTTTTGTATTTCCTATTCTAGGTGCTCCTATGGTAGCCCAGATGTCCTCCTCAGCCCTGTCCAGCAGAATAACCATTGAGACTTTAGGCGAAGGTCCGACCTCTACTTGTTTCGACCAAAATGACTTGCAAGGTAACTTGGAACCAGACCAGCCTGATGATCAGCCAGGACATTCAGGTTATCCAGAGGACAGTAGCAGTCATCCAGACCAACCTCAGCATTCCCATCCCTCCCAATATATGGACTGTAGTGCAGATGGTCCAGACCAGACTGGGGAGTCCTCATCCTCATCCTACATGGAATGCTCTGCAGAAGAGCCTGACCAGACACGCTCCCGGTCCAGCTTCCCTGACTACAGTGGAGACAACTGTGACCAGCTTCCTGGGTATGTGGAGTGCAGCGGGGCTGACTCTAACCCTGCCAACCGAGGTAATTATGTGGTGGAGTGCAGTGCCAGGTACCTTGAAAGTTCAGCAGATGATGGACAACAACCTCATCATTCACGTAGCTACATTGACAGCAGTGCTGACCACCGCTCCCAGACCAGTCGACAGTATGGAACTGAATATGGTGGAGAATGTGTTGCAGCTGCGGACTCTGAGCAGCCGGGCTGTTCACAATACCATGCTCAAGATGATGATGATGATGATGATGATGATGAGGAAGATGACCAGAATCAGGACCCAGACCAGCCCCATCTCTCTCCGCAGCAGCCCCAGCACTCCTGCTACATGGAAAGCAGCAACGGGCCAGAAGGCTCCTTCTACGGTGATGAGGGCACCTCATCTGACCACCCCCATGCAGACACAGCCGACTCAGCTGAGGCCCTGGAGTGTAGTGAAAGCCACTCTGGGCCCTACATCAGCAGCAGTGGCACTTATACCATCCACCCAGAGCCCGGACTACCCATGCAGTGCTCTCACAGTCAAGAGGAGCCCCAAGGCTCGCAGGGGCCTCAAAATGAGGCTGGGTTGGTGGCAGCATCAGAGACGCCAGCTGTGGATGAGGGCAGTGGAGACCGGGCGCCCAACCTAGCTGAGCTTGAGGAGATGATGGAGGTGGTCATCGTACACCAGTTTAAATGCAAGATGTGTCCATATAAGAGCACCTCCAAAGATACCCTCATTAATCACATGAGAGATCGGCACTTCAAACCTGCAGGTAGGGGATGGCAGTGGATTATAGGTCAGAGTGATACATCCTAAGAGCCATGACAGTTGTGCTTCTTATTAATACTGTACAATGTATTCAAGGGGAGGCCCCGAAGAAGCGAGGTCGAGGGCGCCCTCCAAAAAGCGAGACCCTGGCTCGTCGCCAGGCAGAGCTGAAGGCAGCAGAGGAGAGGAAAGCAGCAATGGTGAAGTCAGAGGAGCCACAACAAGCAGAAGAAGATGAGGATGACATTGTTGATGCTGGTGCTATTGATGACCAAGAAGGTCAGTGAAGGACTCATTTCACAGATCAGATCTTTTGACAGATCTTCGGGGAGATGACTTGTTACTTATTTAAATGCTTTTCAGTCAGTCACTTACTCACTTATAGTGTAAATGATAATAGGTACTCACTACTTTCTCTAACCCTCGTCTGTTTATTTCCAGAGGATAGTGACTATAACCCAGTAGATGGGGATTTCCGGGGTAGACCATCAGCCACTCTAAAGAAGCCCACTCCCCCCATCTCCTCCTCCTCTCAGGGACGTCCGCGACGCAAGGTTGGCCGGCCCAGAAAGTATAGCCTTGTGGAGGATGGCTTCAGCAGCAAAGGTGGGTTTTGCCGGGGCAAAATCATAACTAGCCCTGTACGGTGCTAATTATGTGGGTATTCTCATCATAATAACTTGCTTTACCTCACTCACCATTTCTGTATTTGTTCAATTCAGAGGCAGAGAGTGCTCCTAAGAGACCCCGGGTGAGTGTGGATGCCAGTGCCCCTGAGGAGGCAAGCTCCTCCGGGTTAGGCAATGGCTCGCACTCCTTGGCTAATGGAGACACAGCTGAGGCAGCAGTAAGTCAATCAGACTCAGAGAACAAAGACCCGTCATCAAACACGGTGCCAGAAGAAGAGTTCTACCCCAAGAAGCGAGGTCGACCATCTAAGAGGTTCCTACGCAAGAAGTATAAGAAGTACATAAATCGCAAGTACGGATTGAGTCATTCATTGTAATTGCAACATGTATAATAGCTCTTATGATATGTATTGGCTTTTATAGAAAGCTAATAGCTTTCCACTCTTCACTGTATTCCAGTCGATACTATAAATCCCTCAAACCACTCCTGAGGCCTCACAACTGCTGGATCTGTGGCTCACGCTTCCTCTCTCAAGAAGACCTGCGCTTTCATGTGAATTCCCATGAAGGCAATGACCCAGAGCTCTTTAAGTGCCTGCAGTGCAACTATCGCTGCAAACGCTGGTCTTCTCTCAAGGTCAGTTCCAGCAAAACGAGTCACTCTGGGTCACTTCAAAGTCACATGAGTTTAATATATGGGTTGCTGTATTACAGGATCACATGTTCAACCATGAGGGGACCAAGCCATTCAAATGTGAGGAGTGTGACTATAGCAGTGTCTACAGGAAAGATGTGATCCGCCATTCGGCAGTTCACAACAAAGACAAGTACATGCTTCAAATGATATATCCAACAGCTGTCGATGTTTCCTAATACCAGAAAATGCTGTGCATCATTGTTTTTATATCATGCCACTGATCTATTTTTCTTCCATCTTCTAGAAAAAGAAAGACTGACTTGGTAAGATTTAGGATCCTTTCAGATTTCGATTTTCAATTATCAATAAACTACAGCTGCACAGTAAAGAAAGATTGCAGATTAAAGTCATTTTTGTTTAAACCGAAATGCAGTCTTTAACTACGCCCCCTCTCATGCATGCAATTGCAGATACCCAAGGTGTCCCAGTTCCCTTGTCCTGTCTGCCACAGGGTTTACCCCATGCAAAAGAGACTGACCCAGCACATGAAGACCCACAGCGCTGAGAAACCACACATGTGTGATAAGGTATGTAAGATATGCAAAGAAAGGAAACCTCTCTCAATATTGAAATGTAGATTTATCTTTTAGTTTCAGTTTTTATATTCAAAAATGGTTTGTCTTTTATACATTTTTTTATTTGTATTTCTCGATTCCTTTGATATATTACTTTCATTCTTATAGAAGGGTTCAATTAAATGTTTTACTATCTAAACTGATGAAGTCCCAAATTGGTCCCGGTGAAAGAATGTAGCTTAGTAGTTTATTATCACTACTGTTCATAGCTGTAGTTTATAGCTACAGTTTTTCTACCATCACAATGTGTTATCTCAAATAATTTCACAGCATTAACAAACTAGCAAAAATGTGGTATTTAAAGTCATTTTCATTATTGAATTAGCCACTTTTTAATCAAATGATTCAATTAAAATAATTTAAAAGTTCTGTCAGTGCATACATTATTCTTATGGATGGCTGCAGTTTGTAGTACCTCATTGCTGATATTTCATTGCTACTGCCTGTCTGTCTTTACAGTGCGGCAAATCCTTCAAGAAGCGCTACACCTTCAAAATGCACCTACTGACCCATATTCAAAGCCTTGGAGATAGCAAGTGA
>OMLC01000700.1:0-14801 GCA_900302585.1 Regalecus glesne
TATATATTAATGTATAAAATATATTACTAGAATATAAGAAAAATAATAAAGACATAATAATAATAACAATAATAGAAACAATAATCAGTTTAGTTCATCTGCTAAGTCCAGGAACCAAACCTTCAGGGGTTCATATTAGACTGGTGGAGTTCTTGTTTGTTGACATGCAAGTCTCATTTGACAGTCTTCTGGAAAGGTGAAGACTGGATAACTGGAGGGAGACTGAAAAGCTGTTGTGTTTCCTACTGGGGAACCTCCATTTGATTCATCATCATTCCATTTTTGAAAGATATTCATAAATCCATTCAGGCAAAAGTACTGGAATCCGATACTTTTGGGGGTAAATGTGATGACTGATCCAAACCCGTGTAAAGTGAGGGGAGGGGCAGAGTTGGGCAGAGACTCCTTCTGAAGTCCACTGTCATTTCCAACACCAGTTTTCTGCCCTAATGGAATCAGTGTTTAACCTTAAGAAACATTAACTTGGTCAAGGTCACCAGCCGGCACTGGCTCAATGATGAAACTGACACATTATCTTACGTCAATGGCAAAAATCATCAAATAAAAGAGTTCTTTGGGAAGAAGGGACACTTATTCACTGCTCGGCAGACAAACACATATCTGAGATGTTAGTCTGGTTTTCAAGTGACTCCTCCGGGTCTGGCTGTAGAAGTCAATCAGATAACTAAATGTCCAGGATCCTTTCCCTTAAACCAAAACTTCATATACTGCTCACTTGTATCAAAGAATAATAGGACATAGATCTTTTCATACAAGGATAGAGCGAATGATCGGTTATGGATGAGCGCTCAGACTACTGCTTGTGATGTCCCTGATCTCTGGTAGTAATCAGAAAAAGCACAATCACATTCAGAATACTAAAGAGGTAGTTTATGATAGTGTTTGGACTTAACTCCAGCTTTGGTTCTTGGTCAGCTTTTATTGCCATCAGTTCCATCCATTGTCAAAGGCTCATCTGAGATCAGGTCACATGGTCATGCTGGACCCTATCCCAGCTTCCATTGGGCGAAAGGCAGAGAAACACCCTGCAGAAAGAAAGCTTAAGTGTCCTTGAGCAAAAGACTAAATCCCTACCTGGTCAAGCTCTGTGTGGAATAGCCATCAGATTAACTATTTCTTCACAGGTCTGTACCAAAATGATAAAAATATCATGAGCAATAAGTTTTGGAAAGTCCTCAATAAATTAAAAAAACTGTAATTATGAGTATAGAAATTACAGCACATAGATCATATACACAAACAGACATGCATGTTGTGTGGCTTGGCCAAACATAACCCGGGCAAACCAAAATCTGTTTAAATGACTTGAGGCAAACAAGGACAAACACCAATGGGTGACCAATCAATAAGTCAGAAAGCACTCTCTGCCAACCATCATCAAAACAACAATTAAGGGAATATTTTTTGGAAGACTTTTGTTTCCTCTCAAGCAGAGTTCCGACTTAGATAATCCATGACAAGGAGTACTGAAGCTGTTCTGGAGGGTCAACAGACATTTTATTTTGGTTTCTTTTCCTTAATTTGTCCCCAGCCTATATGCATCACACTGCTGCAGTGAGGTACACTTGTCTGTGAGAACATAACGGGGCAAAACTGAGCTCGCTTCATTTGGTAAGTCAAGCCAACATGAAGGCATTTCGAGCCTTGGTTAGTTTATAGCAGATGTCGCCAAAAAAAGTATTTCAACTCTGTGTGCAGAGCACAACTGGACAACCAAATAATTACACACATTATGCAGAGCAATACCCTACAAAAGGCTATTGAATTTCAGCTCTTCTCTGAAGTTTAGAGGGAGCCCTAACCACTAATATATCCTCTTATCAACTGCCCCCAGGTTTTTGAACTAGCTGACAGTTCCCTCACCAGAGATAGTTACCTCCCTGCAGAGCTTCCATAACCACCACAATTGGACCTTTACTTGTGTCTCTGGTCCACCTGCTGTGTGGAAAGAGGGGGCCTGCTGTCATGGTGCAACTCTATTTTCCTTTCAAATCAGAAGGTGCATGAGTAGCACATTAGAGTTTAACAAAAACCATTACATCCAAGCAGCCTGAAGTAGTTTATACGAAACACAATAAACAAATCAATAAGATAATAGAAACAGGGTGTAGAAACCAAGGGGGAATGAATATACCAAGTTTTAATGCAGATATTATTTAAATCTACCAGCGCCATCTAGTGGCATTTGTTTAAAAACAAGAAGCAAGGACCCTTCCCCCTGTGGAACCAGCAGGGATGCAGAATACAAGTCTATTAACTGTAAAACATCAAAGTATAGACATTTGTATACAGTATCATCCCTGCAATGAGTCAATTGAGATCCTTGATATCATCACAGGTTTATTAAGTGACTTTTTACAATACAAATGAAAAATAAAATTAAAAATACAGATGGAGTACATAGCCAAAGCAAGGTGTGATGTTGATTCTGATTTCCCACTGACTCAATACCCAGTGTTACTGGCAAACACTCACTGTTCATCAGATGTAATCAGAATGGGAGCAACCCCAGGCCCCCCTGTAAGGGACAGACCCAGAATAAATGCCTGCCCCATTGGATTTTTGTGGACAGTTGCAATACCCAATCAAAGTTGTTTTAGCACTCTAAAGTCATTTGTTTAACACTACTAATGAAGCCAGTAAACCGGAGGGTGGAGGGTCCAAAGGCGCTCACACTTTGAACAGTTGGTCTTCACTCAACTGGGCACAGTCTCTGAGGAATTCACCCAACACAACAAAGAAGGTATTACTTTAGCTGGCTCGGGTATATATTTATATATATGTATAAAAATAAACTAAACGGAAATATAGCACTTATGAAGTTATAAACGGTGGTCCAAGGCTAGTGGAAATAGCTAAACAGAGGACAAAAGTAGGAGGGTGATTAATTTATAAAAGTCCAAGGTGCATTTGATCCTTTTTCCTGATTTCACATGGTTCGTGCCGACATGGATTATGTCAACATGGGTGACATATGCCTCATGGGTGGTGAGGTGCAGGTATCTTGTTAAATTTAAAATGAAAAGACAAACAAATTTTCAGCCAATCCTTTCCCTTTCTCAATATATTATGGAATCAGGTTTGGATGCATAATACAAATCACTGGGAGATGAATGTAAAACGGACCTGTTGATCTTTGATTTTGCAAGTCTATCATTACACCTTGGAATGAACAGACAGAGCAGCAGGGGAGGGGGGCACTGGGGGCAGTATTTCAATAATAACATCAATAATGATGACAAAACCAATAATCATATGGGTTTGGGCTTTTCTTTTTAAACATAGAATTAAGGGTCAACCCACTCCTTGGATGAGTTCCGAGGCAGAAAGAGAGATCTCTGGTGGTGGTTCTGGCAGTCCATGCAGATACCACCCACCCATCCAAGCCCCCGGTAGCCCCCCCAAAGGCCAAGAGAGGAAGACCACAGCTGTGCTGGCAGTTGGAGGAGAGTGAAAGGAATAGGAGAGGGGGTGGGGTTGGAAGTGTCCTGATGGTGATGTTGGCAAAAAAAATACCCCCCAAAAAAACAAAAAGAAACCCAGGAAGTTGAAGTAGGCTGGTCCAACTGTCCTTTAGAAGATTTTACCTTTTTTTCTGTTTTTATCCAGAGTCCTAAGGGAGGAAAAACAACAACAACTTAATCTTAGATACTGTTCAACTGTCTTTGGACATCAACTGGTGTAACATGGATGGTAAAAATGGTCTGTGGTATTTTCCTTATCCGATGTGAGAGCCTAAGGGCAGGATGTTGTGTTAATGTAAAGTCCACTGAGAGAAATTGTCTATATATGATAATGAGCTATACAAATAAAATTGACTTGATTTGCTTTACAACCTGGTCAAAAAAATGCAAGTCAGCATCCTGATCATTTATCTGACAGAGAAGGCAGCAAAAGCATTATAAAGATCCAGCCTATGCTATTTAATAAATTGCAAGATTAATTATGAGGCTAAGTTAAGGATTTAGCCGCAAGTACTTTGATTTATTCAACCTACCACTTAAACAGATAAATCCCCATCAGAATAACATTTGCACTAAATCAAATTAACAATGACAACATGTTTGTCCACCAGTGACTTAAATCTCACTCCATGTTGTCACTGCAAAGACAAAAAGACTTGCTTTGCTTGTGTTGCTGTGAAGAGGGATAAGTTGTACTTCTGTGCTTATTTGTCCTTCTGTGCTCTGGTGCTTATTTGGATGAGAAAAACTTTATGTGCAGACAGTGGCACATACATCCTGAACAGATATTCTGATTAGGGCAATTAGGTGTTCCACTTTATGTCGGACTACAATACTTGAACTTTTGTCCTGCATCCTACATACTGGTAGAGCAGCAGGATGTATTGTACCAGTATCTGCATCACAATGTGCACATGAGCAATAGTTGTATGTGAAGCAAGGTAAACCAACTCAAACACCTCATGCCACAACTTTATTTTCTGCTTGATAAAAAAGTAAAGCTCACAGTTCTCATTTCCATGACTCTGTCCTTCTCATCCAAGGCGATCTCCCATCCAAGTACTACCGAAGCCAGACCCTGCTTATCTTTCAAGATCTGAACAAGATCCTAACCACTATGCCATCAAAGTCTTTTTCCATGACTTATCTACAAAAGACGTCCGTCTGAGATGACATAATTTACCCCAATATAAGGCTTCTTAGTTTTTCGGAGTTACATGGAGTTAAAAAATAATATGAAATAAAATAGATTCCCTTATCAGTCCCACAAGGGGATATTTCAACTTCTCTGCTTTTTAACCCCTCCTATTGTATAGGAGCAGTGAGCTGTCCACATGTGGCGCTTGGGGAGCAGTTAGGGGTTCAGTGTCTTACTCAAGGACACCTCAACGTGCTTTCTGCAGGACCGGGGATCATTTCTGTAACCTTCTGAAGACCACTCTACCCACTGAGCCTACACAACAAACCACCAATCACAATCATTCTCGGTCAGTGTATTAAAGCTGAACCAAGCTCTGATCATCAACCACAGTCTGAAAATGAATGAGGAACAGATGAAAAACACCATAGTCTCCATTGTTGTTGTTTTTTACCAGTGTGAAACATCCTTGACTTTTGTGATGATGATGATGGCTCATAAATTAAAGCACTTTTTAGTCAAACACACCAACATGGCAAATAAGCAATGACCACTCATTATTTACCATTGGTCATACATACGTTAATTTATCTTTTTATCTGTTATTAAAGCATATAATGTCACCACCACAGTGGGCAAGGGGGGAATTATAGATGGCATGTATTGTCAAAAGGTTTTTTTAAGGGAGTTGTTCCTTATCTAGTATGTGGATCTTTGGACAGGATGTTGTGTTATTGTAAATGGCAGATGGACTTGTTCTTATGTAGCACTTTTCTAGTCTAGCAACCACACAAGCCTACTGAGGCAAATTTACATTTCATGATAAAAGGATATACATACAAAACTGACTTTACTTAAATGTTTAATGAAGCCAATATACATTCTATCAAAATCCTACATCTTTCTGTGTTGGTATCCTATAAAGAATGGACATTATAAATCTATCACATATTTTCTAGCAAAATCCTACCACTTGTCCTCCATTTGGACTGTTTGCATCTGGTCACTAATTGTGATACAGATATTTTTTTTCAAATAACAAAGCAAAGATAAGTATCAAGAAGTACCTGGATGCGTCCAATTTCTGTTGCTCCAAGCGCAGCTGCGCCTCCCAGTTGGCCCTGTCATCCTCAAACTGGTGTCTCTTTTCCTCCAGCTCCTTGTGCTGGGCCTCCAGGTTCTTCTTCATCTGCTCATGACGGCGCTGTAGCTGCTCATACAGTAAAGAGGGGTCATCAGGAGTGTCAGGGCATCCACAGAACAGACTAGAAATTCACTGATCATGATCATTTACATTATTGTGCCTGTGGTGCATGCCAGTGCTTTCAGCATGTCAAGTTTATCAGAGGTGAGCTAACTATTTGTCTTCTGAGAAGAACCGGAGCACGCGAGGATGAATTTGACATTAATTTTGTCACTTCTAAGAACTAAGAATTGAGGAGCTTTGTGTCAGTGGAGGGCTCAACGGTGACAGTTAAGCTCTGCAACCAGATTTTGACCACTGTAACCCATTTGGTTTAGTCCAGTGGTCCCAGTTAACTACTTTACCCGTGTTTGAAATGGACACACACACACAAGCACACGCGCGCACACACACGCACACACACACACACCTTTTTTCGGTGTTGTATCTTATACCATGATCAAAGAGAGTGGACCGTTGCATTGATTTACTTTGTTGGAAATGATTAAATAGTAAGAATTACTTTAGTGTGGGATAAAAAAGTCAAGCAGCAGCCTATCAATAACCTGAATGCCCAATCAAAGTAAAGTAACATTACTCCCACAACGTGGGGACTAATCATGACACGTAAACAGACCTCTCAGTCTATTGCTGCCAATTTTATTTTACAGTTAGTGATGCTTAGCCCCTTGTTCTTAGTAAATTCGTTTTATGGATAGCTGTCTGTGTATCAGAGAGTGGAAGATGGACAGAGAGACTCTTTAATTCACTGGCTTCCAAGTGAACTTCTCTCTTTACTTTAGCATTTATTTTTTCAAAAGAAAAAGTTAAAAAAAGCAAGGTCTTGACAATCTATCTTTACAGATATCATGTAGTATGTGTACACAGACATCAGCACTGAAAAAATAAGGCCAACAATAGGATATACAATCTACATGATGAGTACATATACAGACCAATGTCTGCTAAGCAATACTCTAATCCCACCCAGAAGAAAGTATAGTCCTCATTTTAACTATAGCTGCATATCAACCACACACTTTCAGAGAACACATTCACACCCAACATGTCAGCACTGTGCACAAGAGGAACTGAATGGAGTAACAACATAAATATCAGCTTTACTGGAGCTTAAGCTATAAAGGTGTGTGTATGTATGTATGTGGTTACCTCAGCCTCTGAGTCTCTAAGTTTCTGCACCTTCTCCTTGACTTTCATTTCAAACACCTGCTCCATCTCCATCTCCATCTTCTTCATCTTAGCCACATGCTCTCTCCTCTCCTCCTCCATTTGAGCCAGGGGACTTCTGCACAGGACACACACACAAATAAAGTCAGGCTAATAAAGAAGTTAACAGTCCTCTTCAGTAGTGGACAGGAATCCCATCCCTTCTTTCAGCAGGGAAGTGCAGCATGTAGGATGTAAAGAGGACAAACAGACAGTCCAACAGAAAGAGCAGGAGGGGTTTCAAGAGGGACAGGACTGTCCGAAAAGGGCTGTAATTTAGACAAGAAAACCAACCAATCATGGGAGGACCGTGGGAACCAATGCAGACCAAGCCTGACCTGCAGCTTGTTAGTAGATGCATTGAGTTCATGTTAAGAATGCAGTGTCTTTATCAGGTATGTGTGGATGTAAAAGAATGTTTGGAGAGAAGTTTTGTATTAAACTGTATCTAGCTCCTGCCTCAATAACCAAACACCTCCTCCCAACTAGAAATGCTCTACCCCATCCTTTTTTATGGAGTCTTTGCAAATACTATAATATATACGAAATAATAGTTATCATTATTATTAAACAACAACATGCCATTTATATGCCTCATGGGGTCTCTGCTGATTTATCTGGCTTTAAGATAGAAGATGCTGTCTGATTCCTGCTGCTAAGAGTGACCACAGAAGTAAAGATTATGAGGTTGTCAATGATTTCTCCAAAATCTTGCCAAGAAAAGGCTTTTTGTGGCAGTAGGATATTTAAATTATGAAATCATATCTGAATAGGGAAGAAGAGGCTCTAACATGTTGATGTTTCCATCATAATCCATTAATAAATCTCCAAACATTCTGTGGCAGGTCTGGATCTATAAATCCAGCCTGGGTTGATGGCACATACAAGTGGAAGCAGTAAGGAATATGCAAATGGGAAAAATAACTCAATTTTTTCCTCACTGGAAAAAATTAAAGCCATTACATATGCAGTCATCAAACTAGTTTTATGAGGATTGCCTAAACGTACAAGTTAATCCACTCCCAAACAAATTCTTTCTTCTAAACATTCCTATGTTGGAAAGGCCAAGGGGAAAGCAGACCCTCAACAACACAGAGAAGTAAGATGTCCAACAGGAGTCAGAAGAGAACTAATAATGTCCAACAGGTACAGATAAGAGGCCAATAGAAGCAGGATACAGACAAAAGGAGATCTTACAGGAGGGTCTGAAATAAAAATATAAATGACCACTTACATTCCTTCAACTGTGTCAAGTCTAAAAATCAAACAGAAACACACAAACAGCATGCAGTGATGAGATCATGCACTAAAAACAGAACTAATTTCTACAAATCTACTACTTTGATCCCAACAAACAAGAATAAGATGATGCTTTAGGAACAAAAATATTGAATTTGTGACTCGCCGTCAGGTGTATTAGTAGCTGTGTGTTAAGCCTCAATTTTCAGTCAAAGAGCCAGTTAGCCTCATGAGTTATGGCAGTTTGATTGTGTTTCAGATGAAGAAAGCAATTATCCTGCATGGCCCCTTTCAAAATGCTTACATACTTGCATGTAAACTAAAAGAAAGAAGGTCTAAACCAACTAAACATATCCATGCATGTCACACTCTCATTAAAAGTGATGGGACTTCTAACCTTGACATTCCATATTTTTCAATTATCAAACACAGTCTGTTAAAAGTCAAAAATACTGATGAATAACCATCTTAAGTTTCCAGTCGAAAGTAAGGTCTTAAAACTATATACTTGGCATCATCAACAGCCAGAAAACCCCTCTCAATTATTTATTCCATCATGATATAAATTGGAGGGAGGCAATAATCAAATTGAATAAATTATAGCCTTAGACTATAAAATAATTGTTCATATATTTGATGTTATTATTAATTAATCATGCCTTTATCCATTAAAAATCATTAGGCTGTTGTATTTAAGTATTGGTGTACTGAGAGACAAAAGCAAAAGGGGACATAAAGGTATTTATTTTAGTCCAGTGCCTGTTCATGTGTATTTATGACCCACCAAGCCACAATGCGGGTTGCAATGCAGAGTGGCACTGTTCGTCTGGTCCTAACAAGAAGAACATGTCTCCCTCTTTCTAACTCACTATCTCTCTTTCTCACTAATTCAAACAAATTCACACCCAACACTTGGGTCCTTAGCAATACACCCACTAAGTATGAAGTTGATCAGATGACGAGTTGGGTTGTCAAGAAAAATGGAGTACAGACACAGAGATTCCTTCCATTTTTGTTAGATACACTGACTAAATATCACTTTCAATTTGACATCAGTTGATAATGAAAAGAAGAAAATGTTTTTATTCAGTGTACTTAACATGAAATCTTTAACAGTATGCTTCACACATGTGGATACCACATGTACATTTTTCATGATTTCCTGTGCTACATTGCTAGCTATAATTCACCATTCGGCTAAATAAATAAATAGAATGCTGTTTTCTTTCAGCAGTTACAATGGCAATGATTGAAGGCATCAAAGCATTTAGGCCAGCCCTAATAGTGGCAAACTTAAATATTTTTAGTGTCAGCATAATGGAAATATACCTCAAGTAGCATGAATGGGCAGCACAGATAAATGCTTTATACCTGCATTTTCCACAGCTAATAACTGAACAATAATCAACACAAAAAATGCAATTATTTTCAATATTTTCACTGAAAAGAGATATTTATGTAGGATGCTCAGAGTAAAAGGAAATTTCACTGCTGGTTTAGTGTAAGTGCGATCAGTAGTAGTGAGTAATGTAGTGAATTTTAAAAAAAAAGTTTTCACTGTGTACTAAACTGATGGAGAAACAAGTGTTCTTTCCCACAGTGCCTACAAATACCTGAATGCTGCAAGTAAGCCTTTGTACACCCATCAATTAAATGGTCTACACTTGTGTTATGGAACATTACTTACACTATTGGAGATATAGCTTAGCCAAGATTGAATAGCTTGTTTTAATGGGAAATTGACTTATGTTTATATAGCCCTTTTGTAGTCTAGCAGCCACTTAAAGTGCCTTACATCATATGACTCACATTTACCGAACATGGGGAATTAAGGCCGGATGCCCTTTTCCTGACACCTCACAGTGGGATCAAACCCACTATCCTGAACTTGGAGGCGTGTGCTCTACCACTGAGCCACCATGGGTTAAAGCAGATTACAGTAATAACTCTTCTGCTACAACAGGCATGGACTCAAGTCCATGAATACTGGGATGGCATCCAGCACTTCACCTGTGCTCCCATCCATAGGGTTAGTGGTTGTGTCTGGAAGGGCATCCAGTGTAAAATTTTGCCAGATCATCATGCGGATTGACAAAGTCCGCTGTGGCGATCCCTGAGAAACAGGGAGAAAACTGAAAGAAGAAGAGTAATAACTCTTCTAGACTGAAATTTTTCCAACCGATGACATAATGTCTCTTGGCAGCCGGATAAAATTTTGGTTTCAATGTCAACTCAGAGATAGGGACAATTGTGAAAAGCTGTGGCTGTTTTACATGCGCTATCTCTGTCGCAGAGACAAATTGGTGAATTTTCCCTTTAAATTATTAAAACCAATGAAGGGGTCCATTTTTTCTTAGATTATATTGAGACAAATAATCTCACTCATCTATTTTTATCCTCCGTAAAACTAATGTTATGATGCCTCAGGTAAACCTTGTTCTTGTTTGAGGGATTTCTGATTGTGGAAAGATTAACCAATGAGATTAATGTTTGCTGCCTCAGGTAAACCTTGTTTTAGGCTGAATGGTTTTGGGATAATGAAAAGATTAACCAATGAGATAATTCTCGACATTCACCAGCCAAGTGCTGCTAGAGCAGGAACCTCTTTGTTAGAATATTTTACTATGGGACCAGATAAGATTTGAGAAGGGGTAAAGAAAGAGGAAGGACTCAGTAGATGAGGAACGTTCATAACTGGAGAACTGATGGATATTTCCCACTATATTGACTGGAAAGTTGGTTTCTCCTTTGTCCCAAGGGCTTGTCTACCTATCACAGCTAGGTAGTTCCCAGTAAATAGAAAGCACTGACAGTGGTTGGCAAGTCTTTAGGTCATATTGGCTCCAGTAACCAGTACACGGGAACAGTGGAACCCCATGTAAAACTCCAATAGACTCAAAGTCTCCATGTAGTACAATGAAATCTCAACATTCTCTATGTAGAAGCTAAATACACTCAGAAATGTTCTTACTTGGTGGACAGTTGACCTTTAGCTCTGTTATTATCCACTCCATTATAGGTGACAGCAGCCAGCTTCCTGCTGCGGTAGTTCTCATAGTGGACATTGTTGGTCACATCTTTCAAGTCTTGCATGTGGGTTCTGAGTACAGTATCAAAAGAAAAAACATTCCAAAATGTAAAATTACTCACTGGCCTGAAAGCTCCTTTACTAAACAAGGATACACAGTGTCTTATAGATAAAAAAGCACAACTATTGTTGGACATTTTCTTGTATTTCCCTGCTTTTTTCCCCATCCGAATTCCCTGAGTTGCCTACTGCTGGATGTGTTGCTTTCAATGCCCCTTTAGAGTGAGTGTCAACAGGAAGGAGGAACCCGTAGCATGTGTCTCCTCCAAGTCACATGATGCCTTGGAGGAGGTCTGCTTTGTGTTACTCTTATTACTCTTTGGCAAACCCCAGGGGAGGTGGTCTTCTCACTTTGAAAACCACTACACTATATTAATATTTTGTCAAAAAAGAAAAAGAAAATCAGTCAATATACAATACGGTATTGTTTATTGACTGATTTGACATATAAAAATGATTTTCGGACATTATCACACTGTGCTGTTTATAAGGGTGGGGATACCTGCCGCCAATTGAGACTGAAGAAGTCAAATGAAAGATTAACCCTCAATCAACATTGTGTCCAGATGAACCGATTCAACTATCTGTGATTTCCTTACCTGGATTATTGAGGATACATTAATATATCTCAAAGATGCTATCTTTCTTCACATTGTGCTTTTGGCCAAGATATTTAACAAGTGAAATACTTGAAGAAGGAATATATCCAAATAAACAATAGATGTTTTTCTTCTTTGAATTCAACTGTCATCTGACTAGACAGCTCTGTGTAAATACACTACCTGATGAGCATGTCCCGAAGGATGGTGAAGTCACAGTGGTCACTGTTTTCAACTGGGAAGAGAAAAAAGAGAATTCCTCCCTTTTTACTTGTCACACAAACAATCAAAAAGAATAGTTTTACTATTCATTGTGAACAGAGTGAGCAAAACTGTAAAGCAACTCCTCCTTACATTCAATCTGCACCTGCAGCAAGAAAACTTTTAGCTCCAATTAGTTTAAAAAAAACCTTTTTTAAAAATATACAATCAAATTATATTTAAGCATCCTACCTTCTGCCACACCCCAGGGATATTGTCTCCCTCTGGCTCGTTTTCCGTTCACCTCAATGATGGTGTTGCTCCCCACTACAGCCAAGGGTAACTTGTCCTGTCACAAAAAAATACAGGGTATAGCAAATATGAGGTCAGGTTATGCGTGTAGGTTTGTGAAAACTGGTCCCAGCTATGTGCCAGAGCTTTGTTGTTGGAGAGTTTCATTTCAGCCAAACACAACAAAAGTAATTTCCCTAACTACACCATTTTCCTCCAGCATGGGGTCAAACTTAGCATAAAATTAGCTGCTGTAGCATCAGACTGGAATAAAAATCTGCATATAAATGGCTCATGATTGCACATGAGTGGACAATGCTGGCTTTAAACAAGTAAGCAGACTCCTAAATTGGATGTGCAGCCTGGCAGTTGATCTACCTTGATCTTCTTAACCAGCCTGTTCTCCTCTTCATCATCCGTTTCAGGAAACTCATAGATCTTGATTTTGTGCTCTAGGATTTCCCGCATGATCTGGTACAGGACAAGGATAAAGAGAGGGAGACATCTCTTAAATGAAAAAACTAGAGATAGAGTGAGAATGGTATTTTGGTTTGTTAACATAATCAAACAACAACAATAATAATAACAATCTTTGTAGGGATAGAGCATATTAATGAACATTTAGGATGTAAATACACCAGATTTAGCCACCAAGCTAATTTTCATGTTTCCCTAACCAATTAGGGATGCAGTATCTTGCTCAAGGGTACTTTGACACCCATTCAAAAAGAACCAGAGATTTAACCACCAATCTTCCAATTACTAAACAACTGCCCGAGATCAGGAGCTATGGCACCCCCCAATATGACTTTCAACATGCAAATCTTGATGGTAATGTGTGGAATTAGGAGAAAAGAGGTAAGGGACTTAAAACAGATATTAAATTTTCATACACTTAGATTGATTTTGAGACTGATTTTGACCATCAATGATGATGGCTCTGCATTGTAAAACTGGGTTTGAATGTTGTGGGTGTTCCTATTGATACCAACGATGTAAAAGTCTTTATGGGAGAGCCTGATGTTGATGTCTAATTGTAACTCAGCAGTCATCACAAAGGTTGTATCAGCTCATTGGCAATGTAAACTATTCACAGATGATTAGGAAATTGCTGCAATCACAACATTGTACAATGGTGACAGATGCACAGCCCACCCCCACATTCAAGAATGGTCATTCCCTTTCACATAGATGGCCTCTTTAACTCTGTTCAAACCAGCCTTCCTCCCTATCAAAGATGTGCCTAGTCAAATTCGCAATAACAGTGAGGAAGAACATTAATGACATTTTTTATTCAAGTGCCCTGCTGTGCTGACAACTACTGACCTGTTTTTTAAACTGTTGGCACTCTTCTGGGGTAAGGGTGTCAGCTTTAGCAATCAGAGGGATGACATTGACCTTCTCATGCAATCTTTTCATGAACTCAATATCCAGAGGCTTCAATCTGCAAGGACAAAGGGGAACAGAATTGAACACAGAGCAGGAACAAAAGAAATTTCCATGGACTAAAATGACTGATGAAATTCCAAAATAACTATATTTCAAGTATTTTTTATGTTATTATCAAGTTTGATTTTGAGATTAGACAAGGAACTCCAGCCTCCTCCCAAAGCAGCATATAAACCATGAGCGCCATACTAATGTGATGCCTGAATCCATCACAGCTGCATCCAATCAATGCCACCTTATGTCAACTTCGAGCCATGTTTTTCAAAGAACAAAATACCTATATTAGTTTTCCCATCATTGCAAGGGACCAAAGGAAAAACATGCATAAGTCAAATGCACATTTTTATTTGCAGCGAGATAGATTAGATTAGTTGGCACTTTAAGGAATTGTTAATTTCTAAAATAGATTTTAAAATATTAACATAAATTAAATAGGTGATGCTGTCTAAAGAGTTGCATGGATGGACTACATCTGATAAAACTGAACAAAATAACTGACAAAGACGAACCCTATCAATAACATGGGGAACCTATCCAGAGAGAATGGCTCCACCACAACTCTTCACAACAGTGAACAACACAATTTTCTAATTCTTAGAAATGAAAGGCCATTTTAAACCAGGGGTGATTTCCTCTCAGAGCCCAAAGCTCAACCCTCAGACCCTCTCAGCTGACTGCAATAATAATGGTGGCAAAGGGGGTGATGCCTTTGTGTTTGTGTGCGAAAGTACTCAGTAACTGCTGCAAAGAGATACTGTGTGTGTGCTACCCACCCTCAAGTCCTAGAGGCTTGAATACAGCCAATGTAAGGACAGAGGGCTGTGTTGTAGGAACACAGTGTCTCATAGAGAACCAACAGATTGCAGCAGGACAGAAGGAGGAAGGGAAAAAGGAAAATATA
>OMLC01000706.1:0-15329 GCA_900302585.1 Regalecus glesne
CAAATTTAAATTCTAAATGTTCATTAATATGTACTGTCCCTATTAAGGAGATTATTATTTAGATTTAGCCCCCTAGCTAATTTCCCTCTGTTGTCCCAAGCAGTTAGGAATTCAGTGTCTTACTCTGGCACAATTTTAAAAAACCGGGAATCAAGCCATTAATCTTCCGATTATTAGATGACCACCCTACCTCCTAAGCTCAGTCGCCCCTTATAAAATGGATCTAACCATCAAGTGAGTCAATAAATCACCCAGTCACTCAGAACAGAACTGTGGAAGTCAAGCAACCAGATCAGCACAAACGCATAGGAACTGAACCTACAACATAAACACATAGACAAATATATGCAGACCACCCATGCCTACCCGAAAGTGCGAAAGCTCAGAGGAGTGACCTGCGTGGACATATGAAAGGCCTATAACTTGACCTTACATCTACGACAAACGCAAGTGCACCAAAGCAAAGGAATGTAAGCTGCTCGTCAGCCAAATGGGACACATTTCTAGTGAGAGAAGCAGCCAGATGTCTAATTGTCTGGTTTTTATTTCATCCAAAACCAACAAAGCATATGCTGCTCAATTCAAGCAACTAATCGTTTAATGTAGTGTTTATTTTAACATAAGGAAGGACCACATTATGGTTAATTGATAAGACATTCAAATTGTTAATCGTCTGTATGTGCATATGCCGGAATGCCACATATCAAGTTATGTGGCCTTCAGGCATATTATGGCCCAAATTCAGTGCATTCTATCCTCAGAAATGGTCTTTTTTTCAAAGGGGTGGATGTCGACAATATTTGAATTTGGCCATAGTTTTTCTAAGTCTTTGGTAAATCAACACCTTTAAGAATAGAAATTATAATGTAACGATAACACACAAATGAGCAAGCTCTGCAACCAACTGTCTGATTCGAGTCCCCACACCCACACAGAACCTTCGAAGTTAGAGTAGCCGGCCCCAGATCATCATTAAGCACGTCTTGCATGATAAGTGGCGGGTGTGATCGATCGTGGTCCACGACCAATATGTCAAAAACCCAACTATAAGCAAATATACAATTTTGGCAGGCAACCTGCAGCTCTTTTGCTTTTCTCAAGTGGCTTCCTGTGGCTTTGAAAAAAGCTATGAAAATGAATTAACCGTTATTTTTCACATGTTAATTTTCATTTATAATTGCTTTACACCTAAAGCGACTCATTTTCTCAACACTGAATCAAAAAAAAAAAAGATTATATTTATTAACTTAAATGTGCATCGTAGCATACATCTACAGGCCGCGTAGTAAAGGCATTACATCATACAATCACAACCAAACCAAGAACATTTGTTCTACTTAATAGTAATAACATCTGAACAAAACCCTACCTGGATTCACTTTTGTGTGAAATAATGGTATAGAAGGAAACATTTGGTATTGGTCACATGCAGAGGAAATCTGAAATGTAAATATATTCTAAGTCATGGATAGAGCGGCAACCCAGAACACTGCCTAGTGGTTTACGAGATGACTACTTGACACGTCTGAGTAAATGTTACTGTGCATATTGTACTCACCAGTTTATTCCCCCTTTTGATCTCCTTTTTCACATCCTCAATGGAAAACCCTCCAATGTTGTCACTGTCTGAGTGAGATGTGACCAGGGCAGAGGAGAAAAGCTGTAAGAGATATTTATAAAAAGACTGAGATAAACCTTATGGCTCTTTCTCTTGTGCACTATTGTGTGATGACCTGTGAGTTTTCATTCGCTCCTATGTTCCTTCATTGCCCCTAATAGCATGCAGTGAGGAGAGTGATAGTCTGTATTGACTTTGCTGTGAATTGAGCCCCAAAAACTCACAAAAGTAATAATTAAAAAAAGATCATCCAGACTATCAACAGGTGTGCATGTATGGAAGTATATCTGCCATAGTCCATGTGAAGAGGGTGCATTATTAATGGATGTTGTCATTCCTGGGTTGCATTGTCAACACACAACAAAATATTCATGACAAAATGTCACATGGTGCATTTCTAAATTAAAAACAGGTTTTCCTGAACGGAAAAAAAGGAAGGAGTCTCTTCCTGGATATTGAGTTTGTGCTTTTCTCACCATGCACTTATGATGGGCTGCCACCTTCTGGTTGTCTGAAATGAGCAGTTGTCCACATTCCTTCTCCCGGTTGGTTCTGCAGAAGGCACATTTTGGCAGGCGTGCTGCAGCTCCTTTCCTCTGTCCCGACATGGCTAATCTCTCTGTGAGGCCAAGTTTCTGAGTGTAAGTGAATTAAACGAATATGAGGAAACAGAGCAGATCAACATGACTTACTGGCAAACTTGCTAAAATTAGAACAGTTGTCCACCAACATCAGTTAAGACAAAACTCAAGTGTGTTTGTCTTGGTCACGTCCAGTTCACCTGGTCCAGCTCTACTACTTCCAACTCAAACACAGGAAATTCAGTTAGAAGTCTAATGGGATGTAATGAAAAAGATGATGCATTAAAATGGCCTCAAAGCTAAATGTTGACCTGTAGTCATTTGTAACGTGTTCGTGTTTAAACGGCATGATAATAACTGGCTTGTAATTTTTGAACAGACCTCTGACCATAGTTTGGAGGTTACCCCACATTCTAAGTAAGTTCTATCATTTGGTAAAGAGAAAACTGCCGTTTCATTTGCTTAAATAATCCTTCACTTCTTACCACTGGTAATAAAAGATTATTGATAGGAAATATCAAAACCATCAACCCAGACAAATACCTTCTGAAAAGCAGCTTCTTCCAGCTTTGTACTGCTGCCAAAATAAAGCCGTTTCTCTCTTTAAAGATCTCGAGAAAGACATCCACCCTTTGATATCTTCCCGCTTGGACTACTGCAACTCCATGTATACTGAGATTACTCAGTCTGCCCCTCCCTGCAACTGGTCCAGTACACCGCAGCCAGGCTCCTGACAGGTAGCTGGAAGAGAGAGACCATATAACCTGGCCTCTCTCCACTGGCAGCCTGAGCAGCTCAAAATTGATTCTCCTGTTTTGTTTTCGGCTAGTTGGGCTTCCCCCTTCTATATCGAAGACCTACATACCCTCTATTCCACCTCCAGGTCTCTCATGTCAGCTGACTTGGGACCCCTGGCTGTCCTGCGATCAAAACTTAAGCTCAGGGGTGACCAGTTGCGGTTGCTGCCCCAATATGCCCCCTCCATTGACTCCTTTTAAGCTTAAAACTTACTTTTACTCACTAGTGTTTTCACCCTCCTGATGTTGATTTCTGCCTTGTGCCTATGACCATGTGTGGTTCATTCCTGACTACAAGCTATGCAATGTGCCTGGTTTTCGATGTTTACTCTATTTGTTATTTAGCTACCTGCTCTGGTTTGTACAGCGCTGTGGTCAACATGAGCTGTTTTGAAATTACCTCTATAAATATAATTCACTTAACTTGAAAATGACTCAACTGGCGAAAATACGGAATATAGCAAGTCATGGCCTTGCTGTGTGGAACATGCTGCAGAGTAGAGAAAGTCACCACGGATGTGTCCCATGTCCTAAAAGCCATCCTTAAGACAGGTGAATTGTACAAACAGGCATTTGGTGGTTGACAAGTTTTTCCTACTGCAAAACCAGTTATGTGTCCAAGAGCCTTAGATATAAATCAAGACAAAACATAATTTGGAGAACATTTCGAAAACACTAAAAGTTCTGCCACGGATGGTTCGCAGAAGGCGAGATGAAGAGAATGCTTACATTTTGCAGTACACCAAAAGGTGGTAACTACACACCAAACATATGGTGGCGTGCAACTCGGTGGTTCTCACATTGAGGCACAGCATTATTTTTAGCATCCTCTGCACATCAGACCAACTTACCATTAAAAAAAATATCGTTTTTTGTGAATCCATAGAGAGGAAACACATCTCACGCCTTGCATGCAAACACTGGATTCAACCGTGCAGCCAAATCTCCTAACTTAACCCCAACAATAGGTTACATTTCTGTTGAATAAAGTGTTATTTCAAGCTGAAATGCCCTTTGAGAGACTGCACCTTCAGGTCAAACAGGTTAACAAAGGCAATATTCAGTCAAACGTCTGCTTCACCATCAGCCTCTCTAGGTGATGTTAAAGAACAAAAGTGGAGGGATGTAATTTGAATGAAAGTGACAGAAATTCTTCTGAGCGTTCACTGTTTGACTAGGCCAAAACACCATCTTTAGATGCAGATCAAACCTAGAAAATGTGTGTGCTGCAAGAATAGAAGCCCACTCTACTTGGGTGGTTAGCTGATATAATCTAGCAGAGGGCTAAAGCTTTGTATTAATTTTACAAAACATCCCGTGTTCGTCTTAGCTGCATATAGGGGTAGTAATGTCATAAATAGTCGAAAGTGGTTGCTTTTAATCACAATAGCAGTCTCCTGCGACGCCTTGGTTTAAGCCATATCTGCCATGGTAGCTGAACCAGCCGTACATTGCGGCGGGCGGCAAAAGCCACAGAGCCCTGAGTCCAAACACACACGGATGAATCAGGTAAATACTAGGATATAAAGACAAATCTCAATCTACCACACACGGGAAAAATGTTACCCAGCCACCGCCAAACACCGAATAAAACGCTTGCGTCGCAAATCTGAAATGATTTCACAGCGGAACAAGGCAAGCCGACCAAATTTCTTCCACAAAGTTTTGAATTAAAAGGGGGGTGTGCGTTGGTTTCTCCGTCAAAACTATATCTGCAAACATTTTGTAGTAAGAGCTTCAAAACGCCGCGGATTTAATTGCCTGGCCCTTACTGCGGAAAAGTAAAGGTCGATCATAGTCAAGTGAGACACTCCGAGGTGGATTGTGACGGAAAATCATGTACTAGGAATATTTCCCCTTTAAATTTTAGGGAAATTATAATGACAGGCGCGAGTCTTTGCTACCCCTTTCGAAGTAAAGAGCGCCATACGTGTTGGATCCCTCTAAAACAGGACCTCGGCGTGCTTCTCCGCCAGCAACGAGGGCCTGTGACAACAATAGGCCGTCCGAAATAGTAGTTATATTTTACACAGCTCGTAGATGTAATAGCATATCTTACCTGTTAACGTAATTTTACAGCGCTTGAGGTGTGTAAAACCGATCGAATAGCGTGGCCGGGGCTGACTAGGGTCTTTTCCGTCCTTTCTGAGAAGTGATTGCGCCTCTGTTCCGTTTCACCACTGCGTAGCATTCAAGTGACGTTGCTAAAGCGTTGCGCTTACAGTTACGCTGCACAAATAAAATCATGTTTCAGATAATGTCCCCCCCCACACACACATACGTGTGCATTCCCCCTCCCCAAATCGTTTTGACATTATATTTTTGGTTTTTTTAATTGTTTAATATATGGTCTGAGGTGTATATCTGCAACATGGTGCTTTAAAATTAGGATTTACATGGGCCATACCACGTGCTAAGTGTTATAGAATAGTTTAACGAGTAAATATGTTTAAGTGTTTCAAAGAATCAATCATATTTTCATGGATTGCGTTATAATATCAATGTTGGTGGATACGCATTTTGTTTTCGCAAGGAAAAAGTAAACGTCCATGATTGTCTTGTGATTTACACGTTTGTTGCAAGGATGTGGAGTGCTTGCCTTGTTTTCTGCAACAATTGCATCAATCGATAGTAAACAGATGGATCGAAAGATCACAAAGTTACATCAGAAGAAATGTATAAATGGACATAATCCAGGTCAATTTTCCCCCCGGCGGTCAAATGCATACGATTACATGTATGTCACAGACCGGATTACGGAGCTTCCTTAATCCTCCCCTTAGATTTTTGTCATCTCTTTCCATGCTCCGCCCGCTCGAGCTACAATGGCATTTAACATCCATGTATATATTGCAACGGAGGAGGCGTTGTACAGTTTTATTTTGGCGGATTGTGATTGGTTACAACGCATGACACTCAAATCCGTACTGACGTCACAAACAAAACACACCCGCCCAATGTCCCCGAGTTGCAAAAAGAACAGAGCCGAAGCTGAACAGGGAAATGAAGTTGACAGGCTGACAAGCCAGCCTGTTAGATAACCCACGGTCACGGGAATAGTGATTTGTATGAACAACATCTAGCTATGAATGTCACCAATTGGGGGAGTTTCTAAGCATAATTTAACAAAACGAATGTTAGAAATCCCAGAGGTCCAGGTAGGCACTTCTCAGCACAGTGGACCAAGTTCCTGGTAAGCTTGCTAGCTGATGAGAGCTAGCTAGCTAAACTTTAGCTACCAGACCTTCTTCAAGTTCAAAACTTGGAATCATTTGGTGAGTCTCGTCAGCCTGACCGGATAAACTTGTGATTAATACCGTGTTCTTGTATGTTCTGCTTCGTATCCAACAATTGACCGTTTGACTTTGACGTCTGTACCCTTTTCTCGACAGTAACATCACAGAAAAGCAAGTTGAACTTTGTTATGAAATGCCTTCGAGACATTTTGTTCGGGATGTTTGGTGCCTTGGCCTTTCCGATTTAATGTGTTGATTTGTTTTGCTAACTTAAGCGTATTGAGTCAAATGGAAGTAACGTAACCAACGTATAATTTCAACTACCTGTTAAATTGTGGGAGGTCATGATGCATGGTTTGTTCTGTAAGAGTTGATTTTTATCATTCACAGGGTGCATTTTATACAGCATTTATTTTTCCTCTTAATCTTGGATAGTAAAACCATATCAAAACCTTGTTTCCGTCATGTGTACGGTTTTATCTTATCGTTTCCTGTCCCTTTAACTGCCAGAGATTAGACTCGCCAAATAGCACAATACAAATGACTTTTTATCCCCGTTTGAAACAGTGTCTTACCTGAGCCTTACCTTGATCATGCCGTTTCCTTTTGGGAAGTCTCAGAAGAGTCCAGCTGAGATAGTCAAGGCTTTGAAAGAACATGTTGCATACATGGAAAAGCTGGACGTTACCGAGAGCAAAAAGTGTGAAAAGGTCAGTTGTGGTGACTCGTATTTGCTCGACAGGTCGTTCTCTGGATATCTTGTGGATGAATGCGGGTTCTGACTGTTAATGTGATTTGTGGTTTATATTTTTTGATTTTTTTTTTAAGATTGCAGAGGAGGTATCAAAGAATCTGTCATCTCTGAAAGAGGTGCTCTCTGGAACAGGGGACAAGGAGCCTCACACTGAGGCAGTGGCTCAACTTGCACAAGAGCTGTACAACACCAACCTCCTCATCGCTCTCATTGCAAATCTACAGAGGATTGACTTTGAGGTGGAGAAAATTTACTTGCTGGGATGACTTCCATATGTGTGAAAAGTATTGATTACCAGGGTCATTGTGCGTGCATGCATTATTGGGAGAGCTAAGCCTAAAGCAAAATTGTGTTGGCATATTAGTACTCAGTCAGTTATTCACTGGGTTGACTTTCACAGGGGAAGAAGGATGTGGTGCATTTGTTCAGCAATATTGTGCGACGGCAAATCGGTACTCGCACACCTACAGTAGAATATATCTCTTCGCACCCCCAGATCCTCTTCATGCTTCTGAAAGGGTAAGCTTCATCTACCCTAGCACTGACATTGTAGAATGTACAATTCATTATTATACAACTTCTCATAATTATTTGCCAATGGACCATTGGTGCAATCTTTTATTTGGTACCATAACATGTATAAACATGTGCAGATATGAGAGTGCAGAGGTGGCCCTGAACTGTGGAATGATGCTAAGAGAATGCTTGCGTCATGAGCCTTTGGCACGGACCGTGCTCTTTTCTGAAGACTTCTACTGCTTCTTCCGTTATGTGGAACTATCAACTTTTGATATTGCCTCAGATGCATTTGCCTCATTCAAGGTACACTACTATACTTGCTCTTTTATTACAATGTCTTTACTCAGATGTATCTTGAAAAGTTCTTTCCTGTTTCTCATCAGGATCTTCTCACAAGGCATAAAATTATGTGTGCAGATTTCCTGGAGACCAATTATGACAGGGTACGTATTCTTGTTGGAATTTGGAAGACATGGCTCTCAAAAATACAATGTAGAACATTCCCCAGAGCTGTAGCCTCCATCACCCCCAACCTCCCATAATTGTTTGGTTTGGAGGGCTTTACCATGCCTTATTTTTATTTAGAGGACACTACCTCATTATATTTGTTTTGTTTATTTAACTTATTTTTCTTGTCTCCATTATTGATATTGTTTCCTATCTTGTTTCTATAATACTGTTAGTTTCTGATTAACCAAATGTAATGTCTCAATCTCAACAAGTTTTTTTCCTTTTGTTCCATCAGGTGTTTACAGAATATGAGAAGCTACTGCATTCTGACAACTATGTTACCAAACGTCAGTCTTTGAAGGTACTGCCACCACAGTTTTGGGAAAAAAACAGTCAAATCTTGCAAATAATATCTAGACTAATATCATAAGCATTAGTATTTACTACTGACTTTATCTGACTGTAAACTAAACCAAAGGAAGTGTTTTCCATTATAACTTGCTCATATTTTTTAGCTCCTTGGAGAACTTCTCCTGGACAGACACAACTTCACTGTAATGACCAAGTATATTAGTCGGGGAGAAAATCTGAAGCTGATGATGAACTTACTAAGAGATAATAGCCGCAATATTCAGTTTGAAGCATTCCATGTCTTCAAGGTAGGTGAACAAAGTCATGACACCAAAGGAAATTACAAGACACTTTCTGCTTTTAAGTTGCAACAATTTAGAATCCCCAAATAGAAAACAGACTATCCTCTGATCTTTTTTGTTATTAACAAATGGAGGACCATATCTATTACTTTTTGTTTAAAATGGAATATTTACCATCATGTTAATCATTCAGAATCTATAAAATATAATCCAAAACTGTTATTTAGGATTATATAGAATAGTTAGGATTGGAAAAATAACAACAGTGAGTTGGCTTTTTTATTACGTCAGCTGCCTTTTATTGGCCACAAGCCAATGTCGAGGATTTGTTTGAATTGTAGAATATTGTTGATAAAATGGTTACAGTGGTTCCTCAATTCTGGAATCAATTACCAAATGTTGAAAGTGGACAAATAAGTGATTTTCATTCCCCGATTACTATCCTTCACTATTTTTTCCTGTTATTTACTCTGATTGAGTGGAAACTTCATTCGTGGAATCCTTCCATTTCTCTCTGCTCTCTTAGGTATTTGTTGCAAACCCCAACAAGACTCAGCCTGTGCTGGATATACTGCTGAAGAATCAGACCAAACTGGTGGACTTCCTGAGCCACTTTCAGACAGATAGATCTGAAGATGAGCAGTTCTGCGACGAGAAAAACTATCTGATAAAGCAGATACGGGACCTGAAGAGGCCCACAGCACCAGACGAGGCATAAGGGATAACTGCCCCAACAGGTGGTATTGGTTTTACAGATGGCGGTTGAAGGTTACAGAGCCCTTGGAGAATGGGATATATGAGCGTGAGAGATGTGCTTCACTAGGATCTAATATTTACTTAAAAAAACAAAAATATACTAAGTAAAAATGATGCATCCTTTATTCTTGATTTGTTAATTTTGACATGAGGTGATTTCCCAAGAGCCCATAATGGATGGGACAAGGACGCCCATTTAAACCGCAGTGCTTTTCTAGTGACATTGAAAATTATTGAGTGAAATTGTTACATTAGATCCCACGTAAACTATTACTCTCAAATAAACAATTTTCTCCGTTTCTCTGGCAAAGACCTTACCATCACATACAAATCCCCATTTTTAAAATTGCGTATAAATCCTAAAGGACATTGTCCACTGCAAGCATTTTCTTTTTACATGGTGTGCATCGAAGCTGACACACAGCCATTTTATCCAGTGTTGCTTTGTCACTGGGTGTGGTTGCTATGCAGGGGCCAAACAGAACATGCACAGGAGTTTTGCGGGTCTACTTTATATTCTTTTTAAGTTTATTTCCCTGGAATCACATATGTCAGTGAAGCATAGATACAATTTAGAACTATCTGACTATTATTCACTAATAAGATATATTACGAAAAAATGGATATATTATATCCTTTCCGAGTCAAAATTCCACTTTCCCAGAAAAAAAAATAACTGTCACATAGTAAATCTTTCCCCTTCTGAATGGATTTCCCTGTAGCCTTGTTTTTCTGTCTTGTCAGCTTTGTTTGTCGAGATATGGAGGAAATGTATGTAGCACTATTTATTCACTGACAGAAAAACACCTCGGATCACTCTGATCTAACTGAAGTACAATAACACTGCAAATTATACCAAATTTTGTTCCTTTCCTGTTTCCCTGAGCATCACTTGTGGACATTTCAAATGATAGTCAGATGCAATACATGTAATAGAGCTAGTGGGCACACCTTGAAGGTAGAACGAGTAGCATTTGTCAGGTTGGTGGTTTGTAAATACAACCAAAATTGACATGCCAACTTGGCATCGTTATTCCTTCCCATCTTTTAATTCAGTGCTTACCACAGTTGAAAGCCAATCCCAGATTAATTTCTTGGTTTGGCATGAGCTTTGTCCTCTTGATAGTTCACCTCTATATATTTGCGTCTTTTCAGCACTGTCGACCATTGTCGTCGCTTCCTCCCTGGATGCGCGCTTGAAAGTCCTCCTACCCATAGGTTAATCCTCAGAAACTTAACATTCAAAACAAAATAAGAAAACACTGGCAGAGGACAGGGTTTCTGCAGATGTAGACACCACCACACATGTCTAATGGGTCATAAGTGATGATTGAGAGTGATTATTTGTTTATGAGTCTATACATTGATCTATAGAAAAATCCTATTTGTTCTACCTTTAAATAGTTGCAACTTGTTTTCATAGAGATGTCAATATTTCAGACAATTTTGAATAATGTTTTACAATGAAAATTTAATATTAATATTCTGACAACTTCTTATACAACACTATCTCTGTGTTGCATTGGTTTTTGCCCTGGGAATCTTAAGGATTTCAAACATGATTCAAGTAGAATTTCATTTGAATTATGTAAGCACATGGTTGTCCTTTATTATTATAGTCAACACTGCAGTACTCTAGTGCATGTGTAAGGTTACTGGGCTCGGAAGTTATTCTACTGTATGTGCTGGTGCATCAGCTGCGACTGAAAGAGAAAATCAAAATCATGGAGGAATCAATTAGTAGTGCCTGGCTTTTAGTTTGGCTCTTGCCAGCAAGGGTCACAACTAAAATAGAAACAATGCATCAAATAATGCTCCAGGGTATCAACCAGACATCCGTTCATTGCTAACATGGACACTCCGTATGCTCTGAATGATCTCAGTGGGAGTGCTCATATCTATTCCTCGGTAATGAGAATAGATTTTGACGAACATCTTTGCAAATTCTCAGAAACAAAAATGGAACAGGGTTTATGGGAATGAATAACGCCATATAGCAATGCATTGTAGGCTTTGGGACTCAATCTTTTTTTCAGCAAATGATTTCCATCTGATGGGATTGTTAGATAAAGTCCATGCAGAATTCCATCTCAGGCTTTGCTTCTTTGCAGCCATAGGCACTTGTAAACAGAAGAAAATTCAGCTTTGACAACAGTTTACCTTAGTAGTGCCCAAAAGGTGGTTTAGTGCTTCATAAGCATTTTATTTGTGTACTATAATTTTATCAAACCATGAAAGAATGTATTTTAATGACGTTGGGATGTTAAAAACATTGCCATGAAATGCTATCTCCCTTTAGCAGTTGGGGCTCTCTTTTTCCTTGGATAATTTTACTGTGGATGACAATGAGGAATGTTAGAAAAGTTATGCAAGCGAAACATGGCCACTGTTTTAAAGAGAGACGGCAATCCAAGTGATGTCTTTTTCATGTTTCACTTGCCTTTCTGGACTTGGAATACAACTACATTTTGTGCTTTGCCCGAGCATTTGAAACCATTTTACATTTAATAATAGTAAATGCAAATTATGCACTGAGGACCTTTTTATGTTATTTCTTGTTAAAACAAAGGTTTATTATCTCTTTGATTAATTAGTCTAGTAAAAATACCCACAAAAGCTACATGGCCTAGATCCGAGGCAAACTTCAGTCACACGATCACAGCTCAAAATAACCTTGCACAACAATGTGGCCATACAGAAATTCCCAAGTGTGGCGAGTACTATAAAGGAACAACTGTAACTCAAACATCGTCCCTCATTCTGCAGAATGATGTCGTCTGTGATTCCAAACACCATTTGAGTTACATTGTAGTTTGCTTATGATGCATCACTCTGCACATCAGTGTTAAGTTTTGACCTACACTGTTAAACCGAGAACAGGTTTGTTTTGGGTGATGCTTAATGAATTCATTTCCTCACCTGACAGTTGAACAGTTTGATGGGGATTCTGTAAAAATAACAGCACATTGCCTTGCTCGTCACAGTCGCTACAGTTTCCTATGACATGTTTCAAGAAACATGTCTGTTTGCACAGTCTTCTAGCATGTACCTCATGGGGGTTTAAGTTTATAAGTGCTGTGTTCGCTTTCTTTCCTTGAAAATACATTTTATTTCCTTTTTTTGGACAGAGGAGTGGTTGGTATACATGGCTAAAGTTACTGTTCTATATTTTAACTTAAAACAGGGATGAGGGTATGGCTTTCATGTCGAAAACCAGATTTCTAATTGATCTTTATCATTTTGTTTGGTGCCACGCATAGGTTAATTTATAGTGAATTAACGTATGGTACCTATGAATGTTGCCTTCACTTAAAGAAATTATATGGATTAAGGTCATGTGAAATTCCGTTTTTTTCTTTCTAAATCCAAATGTGTATGATGTAAAATGTATGCATGTCAATTTCTAGATTTGGCACTGATATGTAAGACCCACCTTGAACAGAATGCAAGAATTATGCTTCACATGTGATGTTCGGAGCCAAATAGAGGAAAATCTCTTGACTGCACTCTGAAATAGTTTGTTTTTCTTTCTTTTTGTCAATTGATTGCTTGAAATGTTTGCCCATGAAAACCAGAAGATAAAGGATTTTTTGAGTTGTTTTTCCTATTTTCATAAATTCCTTGGGCAATTCTTTATAACCGAAGGTACATGTTGCAGAATAAATTATTGAGGTCACAACACATTGTTGTTCTGAAAGAGACTTCACAGGAACGTCCACCCACTAAAACATTTCTCCAAATGTCCTTGGGAGTATTTAGTCAAATTGGTAGAGAAATAAACATAATGGCTAGTTGTGTTTACCATTTTCCTCCTTCATTCAAAACTAGTTTGCAGCTACAATAGAGAACTTGGTCAGTAGTTATAAGGTTGGGTTTCCACTATCTTTTTTTCTTACACTTTTAACTTTGCATTGACAGAAGATTGTTGAAATGTGATGACACGTGGTGTGGATGTTGAAGTTACTGAAACGGGCCGTTGTTGGTCAGGCCTCTAGTTTTATATATGATTGTTAGCACCAGGATTGTGTTGAAAGATAATTCTGCGTTTTTATTTTTTTTACTCTCCACAGACAACCTATAGAAACCCCTTGAAACATAGGGAAGACCAAGATGTAAACATTTTCCCCTCTCCATAGAGAATTTATCCAATAACAAAAATACTAATGTACCCTCAAGTTGACATTAAGCACCTTCTGTTGTACAAAGGAAACCTGTTTGTGCAATCCTACCTCTGACATGAGCTTATTATAATCCAGTGGCAATGGTGCTAGGATGGCGAAGCAACTTCCTCTATGTAAGATCAAGACTACATTCTTAGTGATTTAAGAAGTTTTTATTTGAAATGTAAATGTTTTTGGTGCTTGGAATTTTCACTCTGTTGCCTTCCCCCCCACCTCCATAGACATTAGTTCTCCAAATGTTTTCTGTACTTGGCCCTGGTGATAATTCAGGTGTACATAGCTTTACCTTAAAATATGAAAATATAAAAGTGTGAACGTATTAATGAGAAATAAAACAGTTATGCCATAAACATGTTTGGTGTCCACGTGGGTATTGAAATTGCTTTGTATCATGGACAATAACAGTGTGGTGTCTGCCTAGGGCTGGCCGATATGGACAAAATCAAATGCCCTGATATTTTCACTGAATACCTCTATTGATCCTCTGGAGATATTGTAGAAATGACCATTGGTGCTCTTGAAATATTGACACAATGATATTTCTTATAAATACTTATAAGTAATGTGGATATGATGTCAAAACAGGTAGACATGATTGTAGTTATGCAGCCTTTAAAATCAGGAAGAACATACGTATGTCATATCAGGATGTTGTAATGTCTGAAATCCCAGATGATGTGTAGTTCTACTGTGATAGATATCTTGATATAACCCAGCACCATCTGAGGTGTAGAAAGAAAGTCCATAGATCTTGGACTAAACCTGTGACAGGCTAGGCCGCGGCGCTAGCGTACCACCATCTCTGCCACTGGTTCTGCTTTGGTTTCCATTAGCTTCTCTTTTCTTGAATTCCTTTGCAGTGAATTTGAGACTCTGGCCTT
The DNA here is from genome assembly GCA_900302585.1 of Regalecus glesne. Taxonomy (NCBI): domain Eukaryota; kingdom Metazoa; phylum Chordata; class Actinopteri; order Lampriformes; family Regalecidae; genus Regalecus; species Regalecus glesne. Next base: position 14,427 of record OMLC01000706.1, read on the forward strand.
GTCTTTCCTCTGAAAATCTCCATTCAGATTCAGGTCCTTGTTGGGTGGCCCAGTGGTCAACACTTTGCCTCACTGCGAGAATGTCCTGGTCCGAACCCCAGGCCATCCCAGGTCCTTTCTGTGTGGAGTTTTCATGTTCTCCCCGTGTCTGTGTGGGTTACTTCCAGGTGCTCCACCTTCCTCTCACCATCAGGTTATTTAGGGTTAATACTCCTGCCTGTGTCCCTGACCAAGGAAGTAGGAAAAGTAACTGGAGTTGGTCCCTGAGTGCTGCAGCTGCTCACTGCTCCTGTATAATAGGATGCAGCTCAACGCAGAGAACAAATGTCATTTTTAAATTATTTTAAATTAAACTGGCTTCTTCATTATGGAAGCATTCCTTACCCTTACAGATAAGAGATGTGCAGCAAGCAGTATTGCCACTTGAGAGGTGACTGAAAATAATTTTAGATTTAGCAAAAATCGATTTAAAAAAAAACCAACAAATCCAAATGCCTCTTTGCAATTCTTCACATTAGCCTGATTTAAGACACTCAGATTTTGTGAGATTCATTAATCAGATGACTGAATTGTAAGTTACTTAATTCTTGAGGACTGTCTCTGTTTTGGTGTCGCTCATCAGGTGTCCCGTGCCACTCATTCCCCCAAAGCCTTTGACCTCCAGCCTTCGCCCCACGCCATCCTGTTTTCCTGATCCTGCTGGAGCTGCATCGTCCATTCAGCGGCAACCGGCGCAGCCTGACCACTTTTCCTGCTCATTTCAAGTACGCCAGCTGACTCACCATGTTTAGCTTAAGCTTGACCCGAGCAACAAAGGGACATGTTTTTTCTCTACACCTCAAGACAACTATCTGCTCCACGTCTGCTGTGCCCCCCCCCGCTGGATTTAAAGATGCTCCCCTC